>SJYC01008118.1:0-15090 GCA_006408675.1 Madoqua kirkii
CAGCCCACCAGGCTCCTCCGACCAAGGGATTTTCCAGGCAAGAGCACTGGAGTCGGGTGCCATTGTCTGTTCTCTGTGTCCTGGAATCTGTTTCTGTTTTGTGGATAGGTTTATTTGTGTCCTATTTTAATTTCCACATAACGTTTACCTGGATCCTAAGCCCTATCACATGTGGAAAAGCAGCAGGCAAAGGTGGAGTATTAGCAATTCACGGAGGGGGCGGGGGATATGAGTTGTGTGATTTTTTTTTCTTTTTTCCTTCATTTCTATGTATGTTTCTATGCACTTAAATGACAGAGCAGCAACTCAGAGAAACTTCTTTTTAACACCTGATGCACACGTCTGGGTATTTACAGAGACAAAAGTTCATCTTCAGTTTTCTGAGATTCTGAGGGACCTTCTCTGTTCTCTACAGATGTACCTGGATCACAACCAAATAAGGGGTTTGGAAAACGTCTGAACTCAGTTTATCTTTGAAAGGAAGGCATCTTTCTCAGCCCCGCTCGGGAGAGCCCGGCGGTGTTCTGGCATGATGTAAGGGCCCGACTTCTCAGGGCTCTGTGTCTTGGCACAGAAGGCAGACAGATACCAGCTTAGCAATTTACGAGGGCAGTGTTACAAAGGTTTGAAAAATGAAATCTGGTGTGACAGCAAAAGCATTAACATATGAGTTTCATAGCCTCTCCCCTTTCATTCCCCATTAAAGATAATTCTATTTTTGCCAGTCTTGTGCAGGGCCTTATGTGCAGATTGGCCACAACAGGGTGTGGGTGGTGGTGGGGAGGTTGGAAGGGGCGGAAATTTAAGAAAGGCAAACACAAATTGACTGTTGGAAAAGGTAGAGAATTACTTCTTCTAGAGGATAAAACACGTAGAAAGTGGAACTGGAGATAAACATGAAAGCAGTTCTACTGTGTTTTCGAGAGATGAGTGAGTTGGGCGTTTGAGAGAGAGAGCACAGCTTTGCCAAAGGGAGTGGAAAATAAAAGGGTCGAGGAGGGAAGTGGGCCTTTCGGAAGTATGTTTTCACATTGCTTGTATCTGTGGTCTTCTCAGAAACGACACTAAATACTTAAAGTGTTTTAAAAAGCTCTTTAGATATAGGATTGGGATTTTATTGTATGCAAAGTTTTATAAATATTTCCAAAGTGGGTAATAATTTATACAGATTTTGCTAATATAAAATTAAGTGTAAAATTCTTTTTCAAAAGTGTGTGTCTAATGATCTAGCCAGTTCTTCTTAAAACTATCACAGGCCTGTTAAATTCAGTCTCTCCAAACATGACATAAGTTACAGTGTATTTTAATGTGAGTTCACTATATTGAAACATAGTGATATCAGATATTTAGGGGTTGTTTGATTTTCCTGTTAAGGAAAGAACTATATCTTCTTCCTGCTATTTCAATACTATAAATCAGAATTAAGAATCTATGAAATATACACAGGTATACTCACATATGTGATGACAGTTTTCCCTTGGAATGGATGTTCTTCTGTTTTGTAATACCTATAACTTTCAGATCAGTTGTAACATATTACAATTTGAATCTCCTGGAACATAGAGAAATCCATCTTTTCCTCACCATATACAGACAAAATACTACAAGTCTTGCTAATTATTTTAGTATAAGTTCACAAGTCCATTAAAATCTGAATATTAGCAATCACTTTCTTGTAATTAAAATGCAGCTCTTGTTCTTTTCATTTTATTGGTTTTGTTGATTACCGTAGGTCCACAGCCGATTAAAAATCTGAATATTAACAATCCATTTTTGGCAATTAAAATGCATCCTTTGTTCTTTTCATTTTATTGGTAAACAGATAATACTTGCCTAAAAATTCATTTTGATATGAATTGTGAGCAACTAGTTTTAAGAATCTTAGACCTATAAGTGTCTTTCTACTTGTCAAATTGTCCAAACTATGACTTGTAAGCGAATTCACATTTACATATATGCCATTTCCACCAAGTTCAAGTCAATCCATAGACTTAACTAAATTCTTTTCTGTGTTACATTATCTTTGTTACTTAGGGGAATTTTGAGAGTGTTTCATGGAGTCAGAAGACCTGAGTTGAGTATTAACCAGTCTTCATTTTTTTTTCTTAAGAATTTTTTTTTAAAATGTGGACCATCTTCAAATCTTTATTGAGTTTGTTACAACATTGCTTTTGTTTTGTGTTTTGGGTTTTTGGCTAGCCATGTGGGATCTCAGCTCCCTGAGCAAAGATGAAACACACAGTCTCTGCATCGAAAGGTGAAATGTAACCACTGACACTCCAGAGGAGTTCCCTGGCCCTTCCTCTTAGTTCCTGAAAATCCAGTTTTCTTACCTATGATTTGGAGACTAAACTTGAACATATCGCCTCTGTATTTTGCCAAGTTATTATAAAACCATGCATGGGAAGTGCCCAGGATTCAGCACAGGGAGCAGCACATAGCCAGTTCCAATAAAACGAAGTGGTCATTTTCATAATAGAATTAGCATTTGCATTCTTTTCCAGAGCCTCATAGAAAGAGGCACAGCGTTTTAATACTTATGCTGCTAGCAACAAAACAATCATCGGTGTAAAAAACACAGAAATCTGGCTCTGTGTTACCCGCGAGCTCCCACGTTGGCCTTGATTTCTATGCTCTGCTCCACATAAAAACATTCACGGCCATACGATTCTCACGTCCTCTTTCCCTCTCTCTCTGTCATGCAAATAGAATTTGGAAAAAAATAGGCATTTCTTAAAATCTATTTTTTATTGATCAGATGAATATATTTTATGTTCTTATTGTAACTGTGTTACTCTGAGATGTTGGGATCAATGTAGTGATAACTTCAATCAGGAAAATACTGATGTGTAAGTCTAGGTCGAGAGACCTCCCTGGAGCTCCAGTGATTAAGACTCAGTGCTTCCACTGCAGGGAGCTTGTTTTGATCCCTGACTGGAGAACTAGGATTCCACATGCCAAGCAACATGGCCAATAAATAAATAAGAGCTCTTTTTAAAAAGACTATGAAAAATAAGTAAATAAATAAACCTAGGTCTGAGTATCACTGTTGTTATGCCCTCGGTCTAGGAAACATGTGAGATTTCTCAAAAATTTTGGAGGCTTCTTTTGCAATGATGCAGCCAGGGTTTCCACAATATCTGAAATGCAGGGTTTAGCGATTTTCCTTCAGATGTTCAATAAAAGTAGAAGTCACATTTTGCAGTAATTCTAAAGAATACCCTGCAAATCTACGTTACAGCTAGAATAATTACAACACAGAAATTCCTTTACAACTTTTGTGTTCTAGGCCATTTCAGCTTAGTTGTAAGAATAAAATGATAATAAGGATTCTGAATAGATGTTTTCTGGTTCCTCATCAACCAAATTTGCAGAAATCCCAGTCCCAGATAGTTCTTCTCAAATAGATGCATGGAGGTATGGGATGAAATGGGAAGAAAAGGGCACCACCAAGGACATGATCATCAGTAGACAGTCTGATGGGCTCTAACGGCCCAGACAGGGAAGCCTGGCATGCTGCAGTCAGTGGGGAACGGGGTTGCAAAGAGTCGGACAGAACTGAGCTACTGAACAACAGCTGTAACAAATGGCCCAGTGAGACTGTGTCCTTACTCCTTCTTGACACAGACATTGGGATTAAGGCCAGAAAAGTGATCAAATATCAGAGCTAAGAAATAGACATTTATTTCCTACAAAGTGAGGGGGTTAAAATCTGGTTTGCCAGAATGTGATTCTCCTGTCTTTTTATTTAACTGCTTTAAAAACTTTTTAGTTTTATATTGGAGTAGAGCCGATTAACAATGTTGTGATTGTTTCAGGTGAACAGTGAAGGGACTCAGTCATACATATACATGTATCCCTTCTCCTCAAAACTCCCCTGCCATCCAGGGTGCCGTGTAACACAGAGCAGAGTGCCCTGTGCTCTACAGTAAGCCCTTTCTTTCCCAGGGGACTGGGTGCAAGCCATCAAAAAACAGAGGAGGAAGCATCAGACTGACTTTGACAATCAAGAAATGCGTCATTCAGGAATGATTTGGCCTGAGACTTGGAAATTACTTGCTGATTCATCAAACAGCAATGAAGAGGATGACCACACTTTCATTCACTTCCCCATGTCCGTTGAGTGCCATAGCCAGCGGCACGATGAAAAGTGAGAGAAAGATGACGATGCTCTTCCTCTTGGTCTACTGGATTAGTGGACGCGATAAACTACACACATAACCACGCAACTGTTTTGTACCTACTAAGTGCCTTGAGTGAGATGACAGAAAAGTTCAGGTTACTGTGCCTGCCTGCTAAGTCACTTCAGTTCTGTCCAACTCTCTGAGGGTCCATAGACTGTAGCCCACTAGACTCCTCTGTCCATGGGGTTCTCCAAGCAAGAATACTGCAGTGGGTGGCCAGGGGATCTTCCTGACCCAGGGAGAGAACCCACATCTCTTACGTCTCCTGCACTGGCAGGCAGGTCCTTTACATAGTGTAACCTGGAAGACCATAGATATATATGGGCGTCCTTGGTGGCTCAGATGGTAAAGAACCACCTAGAATGCAGGGGACCCGAGTGCACACACACTCAGTCTCTTAACACTCCTGGCTAACTCTAATAGTTCTCTATTTTCCTATTACTGACAAAATTCCATAGGTCCAGAATGCTAATGTGAGACCACAGTGCTTCCTTGGCTATAGGACAACTAAGTGCTAAGTCAGCAATTCAACACCTCTCTCCCTCTCTCTCCCTCTCTCTCTCTCTCTCTCTCTCTCTATATATATATATATATATATATATATGTATATAAATGATTTTTTTCTTAGAAACTAACGGTCTTTGCTTGAGATGTAGTACACTTGAGGCACTTGTCTGGTACTCAGCTGGATTATGCAGCTGGCATTAGGAAGGCAGGATGCAGTTTCCCAAGAAGCCAGAAATTCCCAGCAGTTTAATTACTCTCTGACCTTCTAACATCTTCCTTGACAGCCTACAATGCAGGAGGCCCAAGTTCAATCCCTGGGTCAGGAAGATCCCCTGGAGAAGGAAATGGCAACCCACTTGAGTATTCTTGCCTGGGAAATTCTGTGGACAGGGGAGCCTGGTGGGCTGCAGTTCACGTGGTCTCACAGTCATACACGACTGAACAACTCACACTGACATTCATGTGTGGAACGATGGAATCACTTAAAAAATGCATCATCTCCATGAATATGGGTGGAAAGATAGCAAATTCACCAAATTTAGAGCATCATGAAGCTTAAATTGATAGGACATGGGTGGCAGCTTGGGAAAGAAGGTGAAAGATAATAGGTATCACCTTGAGAGAAAGACAGATCTTTTGTTGTTTGTGAATGCTTTATCTTCAGAGGCAAACAAAAGAAAAATGAGAAAACTACTTTGAGATAACATCCTCTGCAGTATTTTTGTTGTTGCTGTTCTATCACTAAGTCCATTTCACTCTTTGAGACCCCATGGACTGTAGCCCACAGGGCTCCTCTGTCCATGGGATTTCCCAAGCAAGAATACTGGAGCAGATTGCTATTTCCTTCTTAAAGGGAATCTTCTCCACCCAGGGATCAAACGTGAGCCTCTTGCATTGACAGGTAGGTTCCTTAACTGCTAAGCCACCAGAGACGCCTGTTCTGTATTGTATATTATATTTTATTATATTATGTGTCTGCAAGTATAGCCATTATCAGTATCTTAGAGTATATATTTCATGTCTACCTTTATTCTAAACATTTCTAGCTATCTGTGGAAATTACTTAATGGATGTTTGCAATTTTTAGATATTCTTCTGAACTAAATAGCTTGATAACTTATATTCTATGTGAGAAAACTTTGTTGCCTGGTGATGGCAAAAAGATGCAAAGTCAATTACCTGAGATTCTTTTCCAGCCTTTGAGAAGAATGTCCGTCACCCATGGAGTCTTCAGAAGTTACCCATCTCTATAGTAACTGGCCAGGTTGTTTCATAGAGTCTACGACCATTTGGCAAGCATTGAAATCCCTCTGAAACTGCACTACTGGATTCATGCCTGGATACACTGAAGAATTTAAGCATCTAATAAATCTAAAAAGAAAACAAAAATCATGCCCCATACTTATCACAACCAATGTCATGCTTATGTTCCAGGATTAATAATAACAAGATCAAACCTGGGAGACAGACACTCTACTTCTGAAAAATAAGGTTCCAGAATTCTCTGGAAAATAACATGCTTCCAGGAGATAAACCATGCTCCATATCCTCTTTACTGCTTTGTGAGAGGATTCATTCACTGTTCACACGACTCTCGGGAACACGTTGAAGGCTAAATAAAGGCACTAATTTTTGCTTGAGTTTAGGCAGATTATTAAAGATAAGTGACATATAGAGAGAATAAAGACATGGATATAAGGCATCAGAGACAAAGGCTCTGATGTTCTATGTCACTGAGGAACTCTCAGTGAGAAGAGAGCAGTGAGCTTGGACTTGGAGCTCTGCCTGTCCATCCTAGAGCATACCGGGAGGAGGGGATATGGCTGAGTCTCTACAAGACAGGGGAGGGGACTGGGTCTCCAAGCACTAACCTTACGCCCTGCTGGGGCTGATCTTATGCTTCTTGGGGCTGACACCATTACCAAATTGGCTTCAGCAGCATCAAGAAATAGACCATCCGGGCTCCAAAGAGTGGTGAGGCCTCGGAGGGCATATTATCAAGTCTAGGAACTGAATGTTGCCAAAATGGATTGGCTGCACCAGAAGAAAAAGAAAGAAAGAAGCAAACATCCTGAATAAGTGCCCCTGTTTCCCTCCAATCATCACCTGAGAAAATGGACAAGAATCACAGTGGTGTTGGGGCTGAAAGTGCTTGATAAAGAGAGTTGCCTCTGAAAATCAGAAGAGACGGTTTAAATGTCATGTGTCTGTTTTTTTGCTTCTGCAGGTGCACTTTCTCATGTACCTACGGACCGTTGCATGAGCCCAGATGCTAGAATATCCTTCACCACCACAGCACATTAATACTAATTGTCTTGTTAATTAGAGAAGAATTTGGTTATAATGTTCTGTGTCTGCTTAAAAATGGCTCTTCACCTGAGGGCCATCTTGCCAGAGATGATCTGAAAAGGGAATAACGTTCTTCACCTAGACTATGTTCTCTATGTTAAATCCTCTGACTCTGTCCTCTAGTAAGAAGACAGACGTGAATCAGCGAGAACATACGCACCTGTCCATTTGTCTGGCCACCTATGTTTTGCTTTCAAAGAAAGAGGTTTTATAATTTCCTCCTACTCATTTATCCCTCCCCCCATATTTTATTTTCTTCCTTCCATCAAATGGACATTAAAGATCACTCCCTCCCCTTCCCCCCATTTAGTAGCTAAGGGTAGGTTACGTGTATATTCTCCAGGGTGAGTTTAGTTCCTCCTCCTCACTGGAGTTCCAAACAATAATTATACTGTTTTTCCTTTCTCTTCGGGGCTGCTTTGCACTTTGAACCAGCTCTCAAAAGTTTCCCAAGCCAATATAAGATCGGCTACATCTTTCTCAAGACAACTGATGCTACAGCTGGGCAGATTTGAGGGAGAGAAGCTGATAGCACCAGAAACCATTAACTTTCTTTTCCAAAAATCACCTTTCTCATTAGATTTGAAAAATGTGTTTGAGAACAGCAGCTTATGGCAGTTGACTAGATAAAACTTCAGGAAAGATAGTACACACAAGGAAAGGTGAGACAAATTGCAGTGATAAGGTGTGTCAGCAGAGGGCTGATGCTGCAAGAATAGAGCGTCTTTCTATCTGTGGCCATTCATTAAGCGAGGCTGTGTTAGGGCTGCTGGCACAGAGAAATGAAGACTCCCGCACACCCAGCAGCATCGGAATATTATCACGGGGACTTCTGGATTTCTGTATCCTTCCCTCCGCCTCTTCATTGGCACTGATAATGTTCCCTTGAAAAATACATATGCCACAAAAATTATTTTAAGGATAGTCATTTTAATAAGCAATTCATATGAAAGTAACCACTCATCCACATTATAACAGGAATAATTCTGCCTCAGAAAAAAAAAATCTGATTATTAACCCTGAATAATCACGAAACTCCAATGGTGTCTTATTAGCTTAGGAAATATTAAATATAGTCGTGTTTCCCAGGAGGAAGAGTGGTCAGAAGAAAAAGAGAGACATTTAAAACGAACAACAAAAAAAATCCCTGTTTTCAATTGTAAGTTACAATCACTGTATAACAGAACATATTCTTTTGCAATAATGTCAGTGTTTGATTCCTCACTTTTACTAAGGAAAGATTGGCAAGTTTCTGTTGATAACAGAAATATCTGCATAATCCACAAAAAGTAACATTTTTTGTTACATTAGGCAAAGCTGATTCTTACCTAATAGGGTTTTCCAAAGTTTGTGTCCTATATCTGGAGGATGTTTAGAATCTATGTCCGTGAAATTTCTTTTGTAAAAAGCACTACTTTTAGACTAAACGTTAGTAATAGGAATTGGAGGTAAAAGAACTGCATTTGAAAAGATCAAAACTCTCAAATGTGATTATGGATAAATCAGAAAAGGGCTTCCTCACCCTTCCCCAACGCAACCCCATCCCAGCTGCACACTCACATATTCTGACTGTGGGAGGGTGCCTCCACCTCTGTTTCTGGCTAAGGTCTCTGTTTTTGCAGTAGCTTCCAGTCTTCTGCACCCAGTCAAAAAAGCTGCTTCTGCAGATGAGCTTTAGAATGTACCTAGAGAAGGCAATGGTACCTCACTCCAGTACTCTTGCCTGGAAAATCCCATGGTGGAGGAGCCTGGTGGGCTGCAGTCCATGGGATCGCTAGGAGTTGGACACGACTGAGTGACTTCACTTTCACTTTTCACTTTCATGCATTGGAGAAAGAAATGGCAACCCACTCCAGTGTTCTTGCCTGGAGAATCTCATGGATGGGGGAGTCTGGTGGGCTGATGTCTCTGGGGTCGCACAGAGTCGGACACGACTGAAGCGACTTAGCAGCAGCAGCAGCAGCAGCAGTAGCAGAGGATTGTTACATGAGCGTGCAAAGATACTATAATATCCTTCACCATTAGAGCACACAGATAAAAAGCAACACAAAATATCTTGACCCACAGCTCTCTCAAGCTGCTGCTGCTGCTGCTAAGTCGCTTCAGTCGTGTCCGACTTTGTGCGACCCCATAGACGGCTTGGGGTCGCACAGAGTCGGACACGACTGAAGCGACTTAGCAGCAGCAGCAGCAGCAGCAGTAGCAGAGGATTGTTACATGAGCGTGCAAAGATACTATAATATCCTTCACCATTAGAGCACACAGATAAAAAGCAACACAAAATATCTTGACCCACAGCTCTCTCAAGCTGCTGCTGCTGCTGCTAAGTCGCTTCAGTCGTGTCCGACTTTGTGCGACCCCATAGACGGCAGCCCACCAGGCTCCCCCGTCCCTGGGATTCTCCAGGCAAGAACACTGGAGTGGGTTGCCATTTCTCTCTCAAGCTATTGTTCTATTTCTCTGGTCTCTTTCAAAAGATGCCATAACCTGCTAGAAAATGGAAACTGAAGCAAAGTCAAGAGGCTAGTGCTTTCATGGGAGGTGAGACTAGGCAAAGGAGGGGAGGAAAAGTGTTCCAAAGAAAGGGAGATAAATGCAAGATTATCGTTTATCAAGCAGTTTCATAAGGAGATACATCTGACTCTGGTTGCGTAGAATATCTTCAGCCAGCCAAAAAGAAACGTCTTATCTGAGAACAATTCATTAAAAGGAGGGTGGGAAGGGTTTATTTAAGGCTTCTATTACATCTTCTCCTCATTAATGGCCAAGATTGCTCTCCCAAAGAATAAATGCCAACATACTTTTGTATTGAGTCATTTGGACCATTGGGAAGTCACTGAATAATCAGAATGCCTGAAATATGGGAATTCATCTCAGTCCCAAAGGAAAGGCAGGAGCCAGGTGTGTCTCTTCAGGTGTGGTCAAGTGACATCAGCCTTGGACAGAGTCTCCTTCTTCAGCCAGCCAAAAAGAAACGTCTTATCTGAGAACAATTCATTAAAAGGAGGGTGGGAAGGGTTTATTTAAGGCTTCTATTACATCTTCTCCTCATTAATGGCCAAGATTGCTCTCCCAAAGAATAAATGCCAACATACTTTTGTATTGAGTCATTTGGACCATTGGGAAGTCACTGAATAATCAGAATGCCTGAAATATGGGAATTCATCTCAGTCCCAAAGGAAAGGCAGGAGCCAGGTGTGTCTCTTCAGGTGTGGTCAAGTGACATCAGCCTTGGACAGAGTCTCCTGAACTGCAAGGAGATCAAACCAGTCAGTCCTAAAGGAAATCAGTCCTGAATATTCATTGGTAGAACTGATGCTGGAGCTGAAACTCCAATAATTTGGCCACTCAATGCACAGAGCTGACTCACTGGAAAAGACTCTGATGCTGGAAAAGATAGAAGGCAAAAGAAGAAGGGGACAACAGAGGATGAGATAATTGGATGGCATCGCTGACTCAATGGACATGAGTTTGAGCAAACTCTAGGAGATAGTGAAGGAAAGGGAAGCCTGGTGTGCTGCAGTCCATGAGGTCACAAAGAGTCGCACATAACTCAATGACTAACCAACAACAGCATATGCTTTGTGCCTAAAACTTGCACTTATTGTTATAATAACTTGGCTGAAGTATAATTGGCATATAAAAGATGTACACACATTTAATGTATAAAGTTGGATGAGTTTGGATACAGACATACACCCATCCAATCATCACCACTATCAAACTAATAAACACATCCAGACGCTCTAAACACTTTCTCCTCCCTCCCCATGTGTGTGTGTGTGTTGTATGGGAAAGACACTTCACATGAAATCTACCCTCTTAACGAATTTTAAATCTGCAACATTTTTAAAAAATAGACAGTATCTTGTATAGCAGATGTATAGAACTTATTTGTCTTGTGTGTGTTCTTAATGTGACAAGTGAGCTCATTATAAAAATCACTTGCTGCAGTAAACTATAGAAACAATCTAATCTTTTATTGTCAAACAAATGCATTTGAAAATAATTATACAATTAAATATAGAACGACTTGGGTATACCAGTCTTGAGAATGCAGTGACAGGTGGAAAAAGCAATTGGAAGAATTGTACATTTTCTAATGTACTCTAGATGGTTTTCTTATTGGCTCAGACAGTACACAGTCTGCCTGCAATGCAGGAGACCCAGGTTCAATGCTTGGGGCAGGAAGATCCCCTAGAGATGGCAACCCGCTCCTGTATGCTTGCCTGGGAAATGCCATGGGGAGAGGAATCTGGCAGGTTACAGTCCATGGGGTCACAAAGGGTCAGACACGGACTGAGTGACTAGCACTACATTACTACATAGATGGTCATGGACAATGATATTCAAATAATAATAAACTGGCCTGGAAAGAAATGTGCTGTATTTAGCATAATATGACTTCTTTGCACTGGCAGTGAGAGACACGGGCAGGTAGGTAACAACAGAATTCAACTACATTTGTAATATTTTATTTCATTAAAGAAAGTCTTGGAAGGAAAAGATTCTTGCTTTAAAAAGCATTTTTAAAAGCTGTACAAGTAGAAAGAAACTAACATTTATCAATGGCTTACTATGTGCCAGCTTTCTGATTATTCAGACCATTGACTGCAAAGGCAGTATGCCTGGGGTTGAATCTTGCTTCTGCCATGTGCTAGACAGATTGTTTTGAACAAGTTATGTAGCTTTCCTACAATCTGACCTGTTTGTCTATAAAACAATGATAGTAATAACACCAACCTCCTAGTATTGTTGTGATAATTTAATTATAAGATTTATTTATATAGTGTTCTATATAGTGCCTGGTAGTAACAATGATTCAGTAAATGTGATTTGTTATCATTAGTGTCTGAACCCAGACGGTCTTTCTCCAGAGCCTCACCATGGAAGCTAAGGAGCAAATCAGATTGAAAATAATTATAATCAGGATGCACCTTTTATTTTTTTATCTTAAAAATGCACCCACTGTTGATGAGGTCATTAGGGAGGAGGTGCAGTCTCTTCTTGATTAATCAGCACAAGGCCTTCAGCATAGGTCAAGCTTGTGAGCTGTTTTCTATCAACAGATACAAAATTCCACGTCCATGAATCTGAGCACATTTAAATGAAACATTTCATCAGAGATCCTTGCACATCATAACATCAAAAGTTAAAACATTTCAAAACCCTTGGTGAATGCAGTGATATTCTTGCAGAGTCTAAATGACATGGGAACTAGGATGAATTATCAAATTGCAAATAAAAGCATCCATTACCTGTCATATCAGCAAGAAGACTTTATAGTTACTAGTTGAAGAAGTTGCAGACAAAGGCTCTATAAATATGTAATGTAAAATTTGCTGAATTTGTGTCCATTTACTAAATGTATACTTACTTTTCTTTTTTTTCTTATACGTTTAAATATACAGCAGGCTTGAAGGTTAAGAAAGAGATAGGGAAGATTTTTTCAAGAATAGTTTAAACTCGAAGACTGTTCTCTGCCTGGCCTAGTTACCACATTCTGCTGAGGTAGCATTCCCTCAGTACTCGCCCTTGCGAACACATGCTTTTGTATTTACTCCCCAGGTTTTTTCAGTTCAACTTTTCCAGGGTTTCCTTCTCTAATTCCTTAGGGGCCACCTGGCCTCCTTTCAGACTACATGCTTGCGGACTGCTAGACAAGGCAAGCTGGTAGGTAGCTCTGCTCTGAGATGCTCGGCCTTGCTTCCATAACATGACTGCAGGGACCACTGGGCAATAAAACACAGGCCCTCATGGGTTCAGGCTGAGTTTAATCTCCATCCCATGACTAGAGCCTGTTTGGCTGTGTTTCTTTTTTGATAAAACCAGAAAAGTGTAAGTTGTCTAGGAGGAATTTCATTTGCTTTAGACACAACCAAATTTCAGACACAGCTCATTTTGATCTGAGAGTGAAAGTCACTTCAGTTGGTGTCCTCCTCTCTGTATGGATTGCTAAATCAAAACAAGAATGAAAGACACAATAGAAGTTGGCCAAATGTCAGGCATGATGCATATATATTAGTACTTACTGTTGTCAAATAGTAAGTACTTGGCAGTCCACAGCCTTGTCTAATTCAATGAAACTAAGCCATGCCCTGTGGGGCCACCTAAGATGGGAGGCTCATGGTGCAGAGGTCTGACAGAATGTGGTCCACTGGAGAAGGGAATGGCAAACCACTTCAGTATTCTTGCCTTGAGAACCCCATGAGCAGTATGGAAAGGCAAAATGATAGGATACTGAAAGGGAAACTCCCTGGGTCTGTAGATGCCCAATATGCTACTGGAGATCAGTGAAGAAATAACTCCAGAAAGAATGAAGGGATGGAGCCAAAGAAAATATAATACCCAGTTGTGGCTAAGACTAGTGATAGAAGCAAGGTCCAAAGCTGTAAAGAGCAATATTGCATATGAACCTGGAATGTCAGGTCCATGAATCAAGGAAAATTGGAAGTGGTCAAACAGGAGATGGCAAGAATGAATGTCAACATTCTAGGAATCAGTGAACTAACATGGACTGGAATGGGTGAATTTAACTTAGATGACCATTTTATCTACCACTATGGGCTGGAATCCCTTAGAAGAAATGGAATAGCCATCATGGCCAAAAAAAGAATCCAAAATGCAGTACTTGGATGCAATCTCAAAAATGACAAAATGATCTCTGTTCATTTCCAAGGCAAACAATTCAATATCATGGTAATCCAAACCTATGCCCCAACCAGTAACACTGAAGAAGCTGAAGGTGAGGGGTTCTATGAAGACCTACAAGACCTTTTAGAACTAACACCCCAAAAAGATGTTCTTTTCATTATAGGGGACTGGAATGCAAAAGTAGGAAGTTAAGAAACACCTGGAATAACAGGCAAATTTGGCCTTGGGGTACAGTATGAAGCAGAGCAAAGGCTAATAGAGTTTTGCCAAGAGAATCCACTGGTCATAACAAACACTCTTTTCCAACAACACGCGAGAAGACTCTACACATGGACATTGCCAGATGGTCAACACTAGAATCAGAATGATGTTATTCTTTGCAGCCAAAGATGGAGAAGCTCTATGCAGTCAGCAAAAGCAAGACCAGGAGCTGACTCTGGCTCAGATCATGAACTCCTTATTACCAAATTCAGACTTAAATTGAAGAAAGTGGGGAAAACCACTAGACCACTCAAGTATGACCCAAATCAAATCCCTTGTGATTATACAGTGAAAGTGAGAACTAGATTTAAGGGGCTAGATCTGATAGATAGAGTGCCTGATGAACTATGGAATAAGGTTGTGACATTGTACAGGAGGCAGGGATCATGGATCATCTTTTCCATCCCCATGGAAAAAAAATGCAAAAAAGCAAAATGGCTGTCTCAAGAGGCCTTACAAATAGCTGTGAAAAGAAAAGAAGCCACAAGCAAAGGAGAAAAGGAAAGATATAAGCATCTGAATGCACAGTTCTAAAGAATAGTGAGGAGATACAGAAAAGCCTTCCTTAACAATCAATGCAAAGAAATAGAGGAAAAGAACAGAATGGGAAAGACTAGAGATTGCTTCAAGAAAATTAAAGATACCAAGGGAACATTTCATGCAAAGATGGTCTTGATAAAGGACAGAAATGGTATGGACCTAACAGAAGCAAAAGATGTTAAGAAGAGGTGGCAAGAATGCATGGAAGAACTGTACAAAAATAGAGCTTCACAACCAAGATGATCATGATGGTGAGATAACTCACCTAGAGCCAGATATCCTGGAATGTGAAGTCAAGTGGGCCTTAGAAAGCATCACTACAAACAAAGCTAGTGGAGGTGATGGAGTTCCAGTGGAGCTGTTTCAAATCCTGAAAGATGATGTTGAGAAAGTGCTGTACTCACTATGCCAGCAAATTTGGAAAACTCTGTGGTGGACACAGGACTGGAAAAGGTCAGTTTTCATTCCAATTCCAAAGAAGGACAATGACAAAGAATGCTCAAACTACCATACAATTGTACTCATCTTACTTGCTAGTACAGTAATGCTCAAAATTCTCCAAGCCAGGCTTCAGCAATACGTGAACCATGAACTA
>SJYC01008120.1:0-51694 GCA_006408675.1 Madoqua kirkii
ATGCTCCTTGGAAGAAAAGCTATGACCTACCAAGACAACTTATTAAAAATTAGAGACATTACTTTACCAACAAAGTCCATCTAGTCAAAGCTGTGGTTTTTCCAGTAGTAGTGTATGGTTGTAAGTGAAAGTGAATGTGAAATTGTTCAATCATGTCCAACTCTTTGCGACCCCATGGATTGTAAGCTATTAGACTCCTCCATCCATGGGATTCCCCAGCTAATAATACTGGAATGCGTTGCCATTTCCTTCCCTAATGGATGTAAGAGTTGTACTATAAAGAAAGCTGAGTGCTGAAGAATTTATGCTTTTGAATTGTAGTGTTGGAGAAGACTCTTGAGAGTCCCTTGGACTACAAGAAGATCCAATCAGTCTATCCTAAAGTCAGTTCTGAATATTCATTGGAAGGACTGATGCTGAAGCTGAAACTCCAATTCTTTGGCCACCTGATGTTGTTGCCATTTCCTTCCCTAATGGATGTAAGAGTTGTACTATAAAGAAAGCTGAGTGCTGAAGAATTTATGCTTTTGAATTGTAGTGTTGGAGAAGACTCTTGAGAGTCCCTTGGACTACAAGAAGATCCAATCAGTCTATCCTAAAGTCAGTTCTGAATATTCATTGGAAGGACTGATGCTGAAGCTGAAACTCCAATACTTTGGCCACCTGATGTGAAGAGCTGACTCACTGGAAAAGACCCTGATGCTGGGAAAGATTGAAGGCAGGAGGAGAAGGGGGTCAACAGAGGATGATATGGTTGGATGGCATCACTGATTCAATGGACATGAGTTTGAGTAAACTTTGGGAGTTGCCAATGGACAGGGAGGCCTGGCGTGCTACCATTCTTGGGGTCACAAAGAATTGGACACGACTGAGAGACTGAACTGATGACATGTATTCCTGTTTGTTTGTTTGTTTGTTTAATTATAATCATCCTAAGATTTGGATGATGAGTATCACTCAGAAGGCCAACCTGGTATGAAACAGCCATGGCAATGTGGCTGTGGTCCTGGGGTTTGGGAGCAGATGCCCTGGACTCTAGACCCATGTTGATTGCCTTTCCATCTCTGAATGCAATTCATAGAGCTGACACTTTGATTTAAAATATGTCGAAGTTCTGAGCTCTTCTCAGTAAGAGCCCAGGCAAATGATGCTCTGCTGCACTGTCTTTGAAGTTCCGTTCCTTTCCTCCCAGCCTTTTGTTCAAAGGTCTGCAACAGCTATCTCTAATGGCAAAAAGTGATCATAGTTCAATACCAAAATCTCCTTCTACAAAGACACAGATCTTGAGCTTGAATTTTGTCAGTGATTCTATTGTATTGCCAGGTGAAGCTATACCTGAAATGAATCTTTTGTGAGTCTAACAAAGCAGTCAGGCAATCTGAGTGCAGCAGTGGGTTCCCAGTAAGATGAAGAAGAAAAGTGTGGTTAAGACAGCTTTCTTTTTAATTGACCACATATTCCTTCAGAGACCATTTTGTACAACTTAACTCTAAAAAATGCCCTTGTGCTTCTGAACTGTAAACCACCAACATTATTTGAAACAGAAAATCCAATCAAACACTATTGGCAAAACATTGCTAGTTTCCTAAGTAGCTAACTAGATATATTTATCTCATGTTCATCTTCCTTGTCTCTGTTACAACTTATTTGATTTATACATATATTGCTGCTGCTGCTGCTGCTGCTAAGTTGCTTCAGTCATGTCCAACTCTGTGTGACCCCATAGACAGCAGCCCATGAGGCTCCCCTGTCCCTGGGATTCTCCAGACAAGAACACTGGAGTGGGTTGCCATTTCCTTCTCCAATGCATGAAAGTGAAAAGTGAAAGTGAAGTCATTCAGTCGTGTCCGACTCTTAGTGACCCCATGGACTGCGGCCCACTAGGCTTTTCCATCCATGGGATTTTCCAGGCGAGAGTTTTGGAGTGGGGTGCCATTGCCTTGGGCTAAACCAAGAAATTGAAAGATATAAAAATCATGTTAGTCTAGGCAGTGGATCTAATCCCACAGATGCTATTTAATGTCCATCAATGTTATTGAATCTTAAAGATGCTTATAATGCAACAGACAATGCGAGATTACTTAACTTGTATTTTCTATTTTAATTCCCAGAAAAATACTTATAAAGTATTATACAACAGTATCTATAAGGTGGACTTCCCTGGTTCCTCAGCTGATTAAGAGCTGCCTGCCAGAAGATTCAAGATATGTACGTTCTATACCTGGGCAGGAAGATCCCCTGGAGAAGAAACTGGCAACCCACTCTAGTATTCTTGCCTGGAGAATCCCGTGGACAGAGGAACCTGGTGGGCTACAGTCCAGGGGGTTGTAACTCATGTCCATGGGGACACAATTAAGCATGCACACACATACATCCACAAATCTATAAGGTACTACTATGGGGAATTTACTCTGGAATGAATTGAGGTTTAGAGAGGTTAGATAACATAACAGGAATTGTTGTTGTTTAGCTACAAAATCATGTCTAACTCTTTTGCAACCCCATGGACTGTAGCCCACCAGGCTCCAGTGTCCATTGGATTTGCCAAACAAGAATGTTAGAGTGCACTACAATTTCCTACTCCAAGTGATCTTCCTGACAGAGGGATCAAACCCACGTGTCCAGCATTGGTAGGCAGATTCACTACCACTGAGCCTCCAGGGAAGCTCTTACCCGGAATTAAATCCCTGCTAAAATACAACATTGTCAGGATATAGTCTAAGGCACCCTGAACCTGACTTGTCACCTCTACATTGGATTTCTTCCATTTAAAAAGTCTTATATTTTCATTCATTGATCTTGCCATTCTCTTTACAGGAATGTGATTTCTAACCCATTTCCCCTATTAGATTCCTACTTATATTCAAAGTCCAGCTAAAACAAACATATCAATAATTTTTGTGGCAGACATTAACTTTTTTTGGTCACTTTGTGAATACCTTTTCACTAATTGTCAATCAACATAGAAAATATCTATGTTGGAAGGGTTAAATTAGGAAATTGGAATTAACATACACATATGATACATAAAATAGGTGAGTAATAAGGACTTACTGTCTAGGGCATACTGTCTAGTGAATATTCTATAACAACCGCTATGGAAAGGAAATCTGAAAAGAATGCATATACATATATAAGGGCTTTCCTGTGTCTCAGCTGGTAAAGAATCCACCTACAATGCGGGAGACCTGGGTTCGATCCCTGGGTTGGGAAGATCCCCTGGAGAAGGGAAAAGTTGCTCACTCCAGTATTCTGGGCTGGAGAATCCCATGGACACGACTGAGAGACTTTCACTTTCACTTTCACATATCTATATCTATATATGCACACACATACATATATGTATATATAACTCATACATCTAGAACTAACACGACACTGTATTCCATAGTGGCTGTACTAGTTTGCATTCTCACCTACAGAGGGAGAGGGAGAGGGTGGGATGATTTGGGAGAATGGCACTGAAACATGTATACTATCATGTAAGAAATGAAGCGCCAGTCTATGTTCGATACAGGATACAGGATGCTTGAGGCTGGAGCACGGGGATGATCCAGAGAGATGATATGGGGTGGGAGGTGGGAGGGGGTTTCAGGATTGGGAGCTCATATACACCCGTGGCTGACTCATGTCAATGTATGGCAAAACCAATACAGTACTGTAAAGTAGAATAAAGTAAAAATAAAATTAAAAAAAATTAAAAAAAACTAACACAACACTGTAAGTCAACTATACTACAATAAACTTAAAAAAAAATCTATATTCTCGTTTTTAGTTCACCATTAAACATTGCTCAGCACTGCTATCTTCTTAGTCCCTTTAGACTAAATCTCACCAGTGGAAAGTAGGTGAAATGGTGGAATCCAGTTTTATGACTGATCCCAGAGATTACCAATCTAGCAATTCATCTTTTCTTCTTTCATCTCTTGGCCAGAAGCACAGATCCCAGTGAAGGTCACCAAGACACTAAAAATGACAAAAGGCATCTGTATCCTTCTTTCAGGACACCTGAATGTGAACATCTTCACTGGATTTTTCATGAGTTTGTATTAATAATACACACTTATTGTCTTAAGAAGCCCTTGAGATTTATTTGCTCTTGGAGTTAGTCATTATAGAAACTATCTAACCCACCCTTTAACATGTGCTAATTACTCTCAGTTTACAATGTGCTTTACAGAAAATATCATATTCTAACATTATATCAGTCACATGACACATGTATAATTATTTGCTATTTTGGGCCAAATTGTGTCCTCCCCAAAAATGGGTATGTTGAAGCCCTAAGCCCTAGTATGTTAAAACACGACTATTTGAAAATAAACCCTTTAAAGAGACAATTGACTCTGTGGTAAAAAATCTGCCTGCCCATGCAGGAGGTATGGTTTCAATCTCTGGGTCAGGAAGATCCCTTGGGGATGGAAATGCATGCCCACTCCAGTATTCCTGCCTGGAAAATTACATGGACAGAGGAGCCTGGTAGGCTGTAGTCTGTGGGGTTGCAAAAGAGTAGACACCACTTAACAACTAAGCAATGAGATCATTAGGAAGAGCTCTAACCCAGTATGACTTTTCTTAAACAGGAAGAGGACATAGGTAGACACAGAGCAAAGAGTATGTAAAGACATAGGGAGGAGATGATGGCCATCTTGAACACAAGGACAGAAAAAAATCAATCCTGCCCATAGTCTGATCTTGGGCACCCAGCCTCCAGAATTGTGAGAAAAGGAAGTTCTGTTGCTTAAGCCACATACTCTGTGCGGTGCTTTGTTAGCACAGCCATAGAAAACAACACAGTTGCTATTTAGATAAATGAATTTTAAAGGGAAAAAGAACTTTATAAGTGACAAAATGGCAGCAGGATCAGGAGTCAAGGTCCGTTCTTAAGATGCAACATGGAAAATCTTTCCTATTCTTTCTGATCTTTGCTGCGAAGATTGTAGCTTGATAAATTCATCTGAATTCCTCTGATGTTTACTCTCTGTGCTATTGATTTGGAATGATTATATCCCAATAACTATGTATGTTTTTATTGTTCCCTCACTATAATTTCAGCTCATAGCGGGGAAAGATTTTATTCTAAATCTTCCTTTCCCTAGTAGAATCTGGAATCTGGAACCTAACAGAATCATGGAGTTGAAAAGTGTTTAATAAACATTGTATTTAAAACATAGCACAGGAAGGTGAATACTATATTAAAGGAATTTTTTAAATCAATGATAAAAGTTATTTGTGTCATAATAAAAGTAGATGAACAGCATGGTTTAACTGCCTATAAAGATACTTTAAGTGAAAGTTGCTCAGTCATGTCCAACTCTGCAACCTCATGGACTATAGAGTTCATGGAATTCTCCAGGCCAGAATTCTGGAGTGGGTAGCGTTTCCCTTCTCCAGGGAATCTTCCCAACCCAGGGACCGAACTCAGGTCTCCTGCATTGCTGGTGAATTCTTTACCAGCTGAGCCACAAGGGAAGCCCAAAGATACTTTAGTTTGACTGTAAAATAAAATTGCATAATACATCTCTTCCGTAGGCTTCCTCAATGGCTCAGCAGGTAAAGAACTCACTTGCAGTGCAGGAGATGCAGGAGACAAGAATTTGATCCCTCATTTGGGAAGATCCCCTGGAAGAGAAAAAGGCAACCCACTCTAGTATTCTTGCCAGGGAAATCCCTTTGACTGAGGAGCCTGGTGGGCTACAGTCCATGGGATTGCAAAGAATCAGACATTACTAAGTGACTGAGCACATCTTTTCAACAATATGATTTCTTTTTTCTTTCATATATTTTTCAAAATTTTCAATGAAAATTTTCCGAAAACCTTTCAAGATGAGTGTATAGATTGAGTCTTCACTGTTTGCAACTCACATACATATAACCTTAAAATATTATCCTTTATCTTTTTAATAACCCTGGGAATTGACATTATTCTAGATATTCACAGCCCCATATGTAAATACAAACTTCATGCTTGTCCTCTGCTTCTTTGTGTATGATATAAAAAGCTCTATTCAAATATTTATTTGCCTACTTACCTTTATTCATTTGTGCATCCTCTTTGCCTGATAATATCCCACTAAAATGTCTTAGGCATAATTTCTTAAAATTGTGATTGTTATGGTAACTACCAGCAGCCATGTACCAGCACCTCTGGCAGTTTCCTTTAAAATATTCAGAATTGAAGTAGCAAAATAAGGATGTAAAAAACATCATACTGAAACAAATTAATAAAAAATAATAGATTTGTAAAGCCTAACATTCCTGTTTGACACTTGGAGCATTGTTAGCTTGCAAGACATAAAAAATTAAATAAAAATATATGCATGGTGAAATAAATTAGATTTCAAAAGCATCATTTTTAATAAAGGCTTTTAACTGCCTCAGTCTGGAAATAGTCTGCAATCTGGTTGATAAATATGTGGCAAATGACAAATTAATATGTGTTGGCCCTCATCAACAACGGAGACAAATGTTATTATAATGTTTTGGACTCTGCTCAGTTTTGGCTGTCTGGGGAAGTGCTGAAAAAGTGCAGAGAATCTGCAATTGAGAGGGATGAAGCTGCCCTCTATGTGAAGAGTGTGTGTGCTGCACCACACAGGAGCAAGTGGACATGCGTAAGGTTTACATAGAAATGGAGACTGTATTCTGCAGGATTTAGTAAAACTCTTAACTATTGGGGAAAAAAGATCTCTGGGATTGCAGTCCCAGTACCACCTCTAAAACGTTAGTGGGACTAGAAATAGTTTCCCCAACAGATTATATATTTCCAGAAGTTAAATGGTTAACCTAACTTATATAGCTTTAAATTTGTCATTTAAAGCTTAACAAAATAAAAAATGCAGAATAATTTTATATAATTAAACATTAAACATATACTTTAAATTAAACTATATACTTTATACTATATTTTAAATTAAACATATACTTTAAACATTCCTGCTAGATTATATAAACACACAATAACACATCAGAGATTTTTCTTATACTCAGGATATTTCCATAAAGTGAATGGGTTAGTGAGTTTCAGATTGTGTAACTTCAAGAGTCTAGAAATGTAGATTAGCCTTAAGTTGCTAGTAATAAGTATTGGTTTTTTATTGCTTTTTTATTTTATTATCCTTCTTTTATATTTAGATCATTAAGAAATGTTTACTAGGACTTTATATGAAAACTACTTCACAGTAACAACTAATGATTGTGAAGCTATAAATACATTTCAGTCCCAGATTTGTCTTCTAATAGTTAAATTATCCTGGACAAGAATGGAAAAATTAGTAGTATTAAGTAACAGACTTTGTCAAATAATTAAATAAAATATGCATGCAAAAATTTATCTCAATAAAATACACACAGTAAATAATTAATAAATACTATGTATTGTTATTATTGAGATTGTTGTGATGTAATTTTCTGCCTCTGAGATTGGAATAACATCATAGTGACAGTATGTTTCCCATTACTGGGGTCTTGTCTGCCCTCCACCTCAATATAGCAAAGCAATAGCGGTCAGTATATTGTGCCACAAATATTAAATTGTGTTTGACCCCTACCATATTCAATTCTGATTTTCACCTAATATGAGATCACTACCACATATGCTTCCAGGTTTGCCTTCTCTCTTTCTGCTTAAAAATTGCTCTGGGAGTTTGGGAATTGAGTTTGTTCAGGCTTAGAGAAAGCCTAAAGTAGTAATATTCTACAAGTGCATAGGTGTGTGTAAATACCATTACAACAGATTTTAAAATTTTCCCTGTATAACAAAGATTTTCCGAATTCTTGCCAATGGCACTTTTGATATGAGCTATAGTCTAATTTCTAGTGCATGGACACATTTAGGGGAACTTTAGGAAGTATTTATTTACTGGATCAGAATACAACCTGTGGTTCATCATGAAATTTTTACTGAGCGTTTGCTTTGTATTTCATATAAAATGTAGAACTTGTGAAATACATTTTAAAGGGCATGAGAGAGAATTCTAGTGCCCGTGATGATTTCAAACAATATACAGCTAAGCCTTAGATTAGAGAAAAACTGCCCTGTGCGTGCTCAGTCATTAAGGTGTGTCTAACTCTTTGTGTCCCCACGGACTGTAGCCCTCCAGGCTCCTCTGTCCGTGGGATTCTCCAGACAAGAATACTGCAGTGGGGAGCCATCTCCTTCTCTAAGGGATCTTCTGGACCCAGGGATTGAACCTGCATCTCTCACATCTCCTGCGTTGGCAGATGGGTCCTTTACCACTAGCACCACACAGCTAATATGGTTGGAATTTTTCATATTCCAAGATTGATTATTGCTGATATATGTCCTGGAACACACATCATAAGAACACAGAAATAAAATTAGCATTGATTTTAAGAAATATTTTTTAATTGAAAAATCACAGAGATCAGACTAAATCAATGCCTTGCACATTTCACAGAATATGAACTAGAGCTTCAAATGGAAAGCCAAGGGGAACAAAACCCCTGGATTATCATTGGTAATACTAAGGAAAAGGTTATGTTAAATTCTATGAAGCAAAACACAGATGTATTATGTCTAACAAGGACATACACTGTCTTAGTAAGCAAGTCGGAGAAAGCAATGGCACCCCACTCCAGTACTCTTGCCTGGAAAATCCCATAGACGGAGGAGGCTTGGTGAGCTGTAGTCCATGGGGTCGCTAAGAGTCTGACATGACTGAGCAACTTCACTTTCACTTTTCACTTTCATGCATTGGAGAAGGAAATGGCAACCCACTCCAGTGTTCTTGCCTGGAGAATCCCAGGGACAGGGGAGTCTGGTGGGCTGCCGTCTATGGGGTTGCACAGAGTCAGACTCTACTGAAGCGAGTTAGCAGCAGCAGCAGCAGCAGCAGCAACTAAGTTGGAGAGTATAGCAGTAAAATTTTAAAAACCAAGCAACTGAACTTCATGTTTGTGTAAAATAGTTGGTTGTCTGATGGCTTAGAAGGTAAAGAATCCATCTGTAATGCAAGAGACCCAGGTTCAGTCCCTTGGTTGGGAAGATCTGCTGGAGGAGGGTACAGCAATCCACTCCAGTAGTTTTGCCTGGTGAGCCCCATGGATGAAGTTTTGTCGCTTACAGTCCACTGGGTTGCAAAGAATTGGACACGACTGGGTGGATAACACTTCCACACACTTCACAGGCAGAACCAATGAACTGAATTTTAAAATCCCAAAATATGTAGAGAAGTGAGGAAAATTTAATGTGAGGTAAGAATCTGTCCTCCAAGTTAAGGTGAGAGCATTTTAACCAATAAAACATAAGGTTCGGACACGATGGAGCGGCTGAGCTGAGCTGAACTGTGCTCTATGATGGTTACCTGCTTTCTAGCTCAAATTCCTACTCATGTCACACCCTGAAAATATATATTTTTGACATTTAATATCTTTCTATTGGGCTTCTCATGTGGCACTAGAGGTACAAGACCAGCCTGCTAATGCAGGAAGCAGTCCCTGGGTCAGGATGACCACCTGGAGAAGGAAATGGCAACCTACACCAGTATTCTTGACCAGAGAACCCTATGGACAGAGGAGCTTGATGGGCTACAGTCCACAGGGTCGCAAAGAGATGGACACGACTGAAGCAACTGAGCATGCACACCCCCATGCTTTCTATAAATATTGATTCACTGGGGAAATGATTGAAATTTTCTGAAAATATTTCAAAAACCTGTAAAGTGCTGAAAAATCAAAGATTTCTCGAAATCCTGCAGATATTGGCATCCCTATGTGATTCTGATATTTTGTGAAAGGTTCACACTGTAGCCACATGTCCATTCATTTCTCTTCTTTACTTCAACTGTTATTTTGTCTTGTAATATAGTTGATTTACAATATTGTGTTAATTTCAGTTGAACAGCAAAGTGATTCAGTCATATATGTGCAGATATCCACTCGTTTGCAGGTTCTTTTTCCCATGTAGGTAGTTCCAGACTCTCAAGTAAAGTTCCCTGTGCTATACAGTAGGTCCCTGAGTCTCTTTTTTATGTATAGCAGTGTGTATATGTTAATCCCAAACTCTTAATCTATCCCGCCTCTACTTTTCCCCTTCAGTAACCATAACTCCATTCATTTCTTATGTGCTTGGGGCTCCTAGTTGTGTTCCTGGATTCTTTAAATGGATCAAAGCCTCTTTCTTCCAAGACTTCAAAACATTTCTGAAGCAGAGTTTAATTATAAAGAATAAAAATTTTATGAAATGAGTATATCATAAGATAATTCTAGAAAAATATTTTCATCACTCCTCTATCCTTGGAGGCAAGTAGTTATGCAACGCAGTGCCTTTCTTGCTCTGTAACTCCAGGCTGGTCTTGCCATTGGTCAGCTTCTCCCGCTGGGATTACTGGAGGTTTCAGTGAGATCAAAGGTCCCCAGTATGCTAGCTGTTGCAACATAGGCCTACATTCAAGTTCAACTTTTCTTTTTACTCTTCCTTCTTGATACTAAATGTTTGTGATCAGTTCACAAGATCTTAGTTTGAATACTAAATCATAGCTGTTAATTTCTAAGAGAGGATTTGTTCAACAACCTCAAAAAGCAGTAGGAAAACTTTGGTTTAAATATGAATTAGCTTGGTGGGGAGACACCTACATTTTGGACTATATATTCCACAGAGAAATTCTTTGTCAAGCTAACGTGCAAATGGACTCACTCTCCTATTTACACTAGGAATATATGCAGACAGTCTTTGCACTCATCCCATGCAATCTTAAAAGCATTACCCCTCACACATCATACGCTAGCCCTGCACTTTGGCTCAAGGCCAGAGGAGTGAAAAAAGAATACATTTCATGGAGAGCACCCTGATGGTGGTGGTTCCACCCCTGTCTCTTATACACATCTTCTCTGATTTCATGCTTTAAGATAGTTCTGGTAAAAGAAAAACTAGCAATGACAATGTAGATACCCTTGATTTTTATGTAGAAGATTTGAATTGGAGGACCATTTAAAATATTTACTGGTTTTTTGGGGGGTAGCTAACTGTTGTATGACTGTTATATGATGTTGTATGATTCCATTGCTTGGAAGATTAGCATGAAGGGGTAATACATTAAATCTTTATTTTCAGTATAAGAACATATATTTATGAAGTATTTATTCAGTGTTGAGCATGGTTAAAGAGTTTTTCTTGAATGCAATGAATTATAGTGATAGATTATCCAATGTTTACCTTTTTGCATCACTGCAATGAAATTTGTTAAATTATCCTATATTTTAAACACTAATGATGATGTTATTTTATTATTAACATGTGTTTATGTGTATGATTAAGTACATATCTTTCTACCTATTTCCTTATTATCTTTTGTAATTTTTTCACACTGACTTCTGAATTCACTGAAAGGATTAGAGACTCCTATACCAATTGGGCTAAAGATTTGCTTAAAAAACAAACAAACCCAGTTTCAGCTTCTTTTCCTTCCCTGTCTCACTGACTCTTAAATTCACTACCAGTGTTTTCTGTGATCACCTCTAAAATCAATCACTTCCTTTTAATCCTTGTCTGGAGCCTGCTTCTAATGGGACCAAAACTAAAGAATGAAGGACCCACAAAGAAGAGTAAGAAAGTGAAGGTGGATACACAGGAATCTTTAATGAATTATAGTGATAGATTATCCACTGTTTACCTTTTTGCATCACTGCAATGAAATTTGTTAAATTATCCTATATTTTAAACACTAATGATGATGTTATTTTATTATTAACATGTGTTTATGTGTATGATTAAGTACATATCTTTCTACCTATTTCCTTATTATCTTTTGTAATTTTTTCACACTGACTTCTGAATTCACTGAAAGGATTAGAGACTCCTATACCAATTGGGCTAAAGATTTGCTTAAAAAACAAACAAACCCAGTTTCAGCTTCTTTTCCTTCCCTGTCTCACTGACTCTTAAATTCACTACCAGTGTTTTCTGTGATCACCTCTAAAATCAATCACTTCCTTTTAATCCTTGTCTGGAGCCTGCTTCTAATGGGACCAAAACTAAAGAATGAAGGACCCACAAAGAAGAGTAAGAAAGTGAAGGTGGATACACAGGAATCTTAATCATTTTGAAAGGAAAAATCATCCAAATCATTCAAATCCCAAAGAAAGGCAATGCCTAAGAATGCTCAAACTACTGCATAATTGCACTCATCTCACACGCTAGTAAAGTAATGCTCAAAATTCACCAGGCCAGACTTCAACAATATGTGAACCATGAACTTTCAGATGTCCAAGCTGGATTTAAAAAAGATAGAGGAACCAGAGATCAAATTGCCAACATCCATTGGATGCTTGGAAAAGCAAGAGAATTCTTGAAAAACATCTACTTCTGCTTTATTGACTATGCCAAAACCTTTGACTGTGTGGATCACAACAAATTGTGGAAAATTCTTGGAAAGATAGAAATACCAGACCACCTGACCTGCCTCTTGAGAAATTTGTATGCAGGTCAGGAGGCAACAGTTAGAACTGGACATGGATCATCAGACTGGTTCCAAATTGGGAAAGGAATACATCAAGGCTGTATATTGTCACTCTGTTTATTTAACTTATATGCAGAGTACATCATGAGAAACGCTGGCCTGGATGAAGCACAAGCTGGAATCAAGATTGCTTGGAGAAATATCAATAAACTAAGATATGCAAATGACACCAACCTTATGGCTGAAAGCAAAGAACTAAAGAGACTTTTGATCAAAGTAAAAGAGCAAAGTGAAAAACTTGTCTTCAAGCTCAACATTCAGAAAACAAAGATCATGCCATCCAGTCCCATCACTTCATGGCGTATAGACGGGGAAACAATGGATACAGTGTCAGACTTTATATTTTTGGGCTCCAAAATCACTGCAGATGGTGGCTGCAGCCATGAAATCAAAAGACACTTGCTTCTTGGAGGAAAAGTTTTGACCGAACTAGACAGTATATTAAAAAGCAGTGACCTTTGCCAACAAAAGTCCGTCTAGTCAAAGCTATGGTTTTTCCAGTAGTCATGTATGGATGTGAGAGTTAGACTATAAAGAAAGCTGAGTGTCAAATAACTGATGCCTTTGAACTGTGGTGTTGGAGAAGACTCTTGAGAGTCCCCTGAATAGCAAGGAGATCCATCCAGTCCATCCTAAAGGAAATCATTTCTGAATATTTATTGGAAGGGCTGATGCTGAAGCTGAAACTCAGTACTTTGGCCACCTGATACGAAGAGCAGACTCATTTGAAAAGACCTGATGCTGGGAAAGATTGAAGGCAGGAGAAGGGAACCACAGAGGACAGGATGGTTGGATGGCATCACTGACTCAATGGACACGAGTTTGAGTAAGTTCCTGGAGTTGTTGATGGACAAGGAAGCCTGATGTATTGCAGTTCATGGGGTCACAAAGAGTCGGACACGACTGAGTGACTGAACTGAACTGAAGTGATTCCCATAACCACCTTCAATCCACCTGAAGCAATTATAATCCTTCACTGTGGGATTGGGGGCAGGAGGAGAAGGGGACAACAGAAGGTGAGATCGCTGGACGGCATCACTGACTTGATGGACGTGAGTCTGAGTGAACTCTGGGAGTTGGTGATGGGCAGGGAGGCCTGGCGTGCTGCGGTTCGTGGGGTCGCAGAGTCGGACACGATGGAGCGGCTGAGCTGAGCTGAACTGTGCTCTATGATGGTTACCTGCTTTCTAGCTCAAATTCCTACTCATGTCACACCCTGAAAATATATATTTTTGACATTTAATATCTTTCTATTGGGCTTCTCATGTGGCACTAGAGGTACAAGACCAGCCTGCTAATGCAGGAAGCAGTCCCTGGGTCAGGATGACCACCTGGAGAAGGAAATGGCAACCTACACCAGTATTCTTGACCAGAGAACCCTATGGACAGAGGAGCTTGATGGGCTACAGTCCACAGGGCCGTAAAGAGATGGACATGACTGAAGCAACTGAGCATGCACACCCCCATGCTTTCTATAAATATTGATTCACTGGGGAAATGATTGAAATTTTCTGAAAATATTTCAAAAACCTGTAAAGTGCCGAAAAATCAAAGATTTCTCGAAATCCTGCAGATATTGGCATCCCTATGTGATTCTGATATTTTGTGAAAGGTTCACACGTAGCCACATGTCCATTCATTTCTCTTCTTTACTTCAACTGTTATTTTGTCTTGTAATATAGTTGATTTACAATATTGTGTTAATTTCAGTTGAACAGCAAAGTGATTCAGTCATATATGTGCAGATATCCACTCGTTTGCAGGTTCTTTTTCCCATGTAGGTAGTTCCAGACTCTGAAGTAAAGTTCCCTGTGCTATACAGTAGGTCCCTGAGTCTCTTTTTTATGTATAGCAGTGTGTATATGTTAATCCCAAACTCTTAATCTATCCCGCCTCTACTTTTCCCCTTCAGTAACCATAACTCCATTCATTTCTTATGTGCTTGGGGCTCCTAGTTGTGTTCCTGGATTCTTTAAATGGATCAAAGCCTCTTTCTTCCAAGACTTCAAAACATTTCTGAAGCAGAGTTTAATTATAAAGAATAAAAATTTTATGAAATGAGTATATCATAAGATAATTCTAGAAAAATATTTTCATCACTCCTCTATCCTTGGAGGCAAGTAGTTATGCAACGCAGTGCCTTTCTTGCTCTGTAACTCCAGGCTGGTCTTGCCATTGGTCAGCTTCTCCCGCTGGGATTACTGGAGGTTTCAGTGAGATCAAAGGTCCCCAGTATGCTAGCTGTTGCAACATAGGTCTACATTCAAGTTCAACTTTTCTTTTTACTCTTCCTTCTTGATACTAAATGTTTGTGATCAGTTCACAAGATCTTAGTTTGAATACTAAATCATAGCTGTTAATTTCTAAGAGAGGATTTGTTCAACAACCTCAAAAAGCAGTAGGAAAACTTTGGTTTAAATATGAATTAGCTTGGTGGGGAGACACCTACATTTTGGACTATATATTCCACAGAGAAATTCTTTGTCAAGCTAACGTGCAAATGGACTCACTCTCCTATTTACACTAGGAATATATGCAGACAGTCTTTGCACTCATCCCATGCAATCTTAAAAGCATTACCCCTCACACATCATACGCTAGCCCTGCACTTTGGCTCAAGGCCAGAGGAGTGAAAAAAGAATACATTTCATGGAGAGCACCCTGATGGTGGTGGTTCCACCCCGTGGAGAACCGAACACAGTAGAAAAACATCTTTTGCTGCCGTTATTTCAATTGAATAAGCACAACTTTGACATGAATCCATTAAAAAACTACTTTAGTTCTGGGAAACTGAGTATTAGAAATATGATGAGCATATTGGAAGAAGTTCAAAACTGAACATCAGGAGTAATTAAGGGAATGGAGAGATTGATTTATGAGAAAAGATTAAAAGAGCTCAATCTGTTTAGCTTGGCTAACAGACAACTAAGTAGGGGATATGGTAATTGTTTACAAGTGCTTACAAGGATGCAAATATCAAGGCTGGGGCAGAAATGCTCAGGCTGAGATCAGAAAGCCTGAGTCACTCCAAGTTAATAAAGAGAAAATTTAGGTTGACTGCCATCCAAAATGTGGTGATAGTAAAGGCCTTTCAGCAGGAATTGTCTCTTAGGGAAAATGGAAAAACAGACTCTTTGGGATGTTTAAACGTGAGGCAGCCTTTGTTAATCTAAGGCTTCTGTACTTTATGAGCAGCGATACTTGAAAAGTACTGAAATTGCATCGTTACATGCCCTGAGATGTTCAAATGAACCAGAGTGCCTCAAAAAAATATTCTGTAAAGATGAGACTCGAATACAATGTGTGTAGAGAGATATCATTATTATTTAAAAGAAGTAGAGTATTTTCTTTCTTTCTTTCTTTCTTTTTTTTCTTTTTTTTTAACTTTTTTCTTTATCTCAAACAGTCAAGATTTGGTAGAGTGGTACAGCCAATATGCTGAAGCTGAAGCTCCAATACTTTGGCCACCTGATGTGAAGAGGAGACGTATTGGAAAAGATCCTGATGCTGGAAAACATTGATGGCAAAAGGAGAAAGAAGGGAGCTGAACAGAATGAGATCATTAGATAATATTACTAGCTCAGTGGACATGAGTTTGAGCAAACTCCAGGAGACAGTGAAGGACAGTGAAATCTAGCATATTGCAGTCAGTAGGGTTGCAGAGAAGGGACATGACTTAGTGACTGCACAACAGCAGTTCCCAGGGTAAAATGAGAGGTAAGGCAAAGACGTATGCTTTGCCTTCTCTTGATGGCCCTTATCTTGTTGAGTTTCTAATGAAGCTCATTTTTTAAACCATACCACGTAGCATTGTAGAAATTGTTCCAAATTATTTTGCTGATTACTACAAGAAGGTCATCAGCAATCACAAAAATTAATATTTCATAACAAATATATGTGGAAGAGGTATGGTTGAGAAAACATCACTGGGGTAAAAGGCCATTCTGTAAGCTGGAATGTGGGCCTGCTATGCAGAAGAATGATGAATGTTATAAGTGGATTTATCCAGTTGCTATTTTATGATTTGATTAAGAAAATACACACATCTCCTTCATATTCCCCTTCAGGTTAGAGTGACACCTATTATTTCTCAAGGAGGAAATGTTTGCTCAAATGCAACCTGCAAATGCAATTGATTCCAATTACCTGCGAGGCCAGAACTGGGTCACATGGCCAAATGTATCAACATAGGAGTCTGAAAAATATGAATTTGATTTTTCATCTATTGTGAAAGGGAGCTTGTGATACAGACATAGACATAACTTTTGTTGCTGGTCACCACTATTCTCTTCTTATACTAATATTTTAAGTGGATTTCTGGAGGGAATAGCAATAAATTCACAGATTTATTCTTTGTTTAATCAGAGTCATGGGTCTAAAAACACTTCTTGAGATATATCATACCTGCATTTTACAGTTGGGGTTTGAGGATGCGGACAGTAATTCCAGCAGCAGTTGACATTATATACTGATCTCATGAAGCAGTATTTCTCTTCCAAGCACAACTGTGAAAAGATTAGGTAAGAAATGTCCTGATTTCTTCACAGTCATGCATATTCTAGAATACTTCCAATCTCATCGCCATGCTGGACCAATATCAAAAACAGGTGTTCATGGTCCAACCAACATGATTCCTTTGGTGACCTCAAGTGAGATTCTCTGGGATCTATGCGTTGCTGGGACCACAGCATTACTGGGAATCCTGGAAGACTCACACTTCAGACCCATCTTTGGGCTTTCCTCATAGCTCAGTTGGTAAAGAATCTGCCTTTAATGCGGGAGACCCCAGTTCAATTCCTGGGTCTGGAAGATATGCTGGAGAAGGGATAGGCTACCCACTTCAGTATCCTTGGGCTTCCCTTGTGGCTCAGGTTGTGAGGAATCTGCCTGTAATGTGGGAGACCTGGGTTCCATCCCTGGGTTGGGAAGATACCCTGGAGAGGGGAAAGGCTACCCACTCTAGAATTCTGGCCAAGAGAATTCCATGGGCTGTATGTGTAGTCCATGGAGTCACAAAGAGTCAGACACAACTGAGCGACTTTCCCTTTCACTTTTCAGGAAGTCATCCTGTCTGAGTTGAGGTAATTTATCAAGGGAAGTGTCACCAAATTGAGAACGGATTATTGAAACAAGGGAACCCACTGACTCTGACATATTTCAATGTCCGCATAAATCTCTTCCTATCAGCTCTGACTTCTTCTTGAGTTCTTGCATTTTTGAAGCAAGAAAACAGCACTCACTTGTTTCTTCAATCTGTTCTAATTCCAGAATTATCAGCATTCATAGGATCAATACACTTCTTCAGACTAATTTGCTTCATCTTACTACAAAATGGCTTTTACTGGGTGTGACCATGGAAAAATATTACTAACCCTGATCTCTCTCTCTCTCTCTTTCAGATGTGTATAAGAGACAGTAATCACTCAGAAGCAAAATAACTATTGCATTACTAGAGATCATATATATATATTTACATATATGCATATTATGTGTCACCCTTCTTTCTTTCCCCACACCTGTAAAGAATGTAATTTTCTTTGTTTCTCTATAAAGCTAGCACAGCGGTACAACTATTTTTACTTCTTATAGTCTTCATTGTGTTAGGTTTTGTAGGAAATAAAGTAACTGGAAGGCAGCAGTTTTATTCTTTACGCTTTTTATTTATTATTTATAAAAATTAGATTTAAATATGTATGCAAGTTTAAGGAGTAACTGAAATGAAATACAAATTCACTTTCTGGTATAGATTGTCTTTTAAGTGGATTATTTCATTATAAACATGTCACTTATGTACAATGAGCTCTTCAGTAATTGACCTCTGAGTTTATCTGCAATCTTTAATTTGAACTAACAATTTATTGCACGTTATCCATTGCCTAAAGATTCACTGTACCTCTGAATATATATATGTGCTATTTATAGGTTACTCAAAGAAATTAGAGGAATTTACATATACATACGCATGCACATATGCTCCCACACAACTTTACACATGCAAGCACACACAGCCATGCACACACACCCAAGCACATACACAACTATACATGTATATATAGAGAGGCATGCAAAACACAAATATGTGGAAACCTACAAACACAAGTCCACACATTAAGGCACATGATCTAGTCTGAATCCTGCTATCTTTCAGATTACTTTCTCCCTGATTGAAAACATATTACCTTTCAAAACAGAAATAGAATATGGGAGTATATTTGTGCATGTGATCTGCAAAAGAATTGTAAGTAAATGAAGTGGTTTGTGTGATACCAAAACCATTCCTTTTGGAAAGCTGTGCATAGAATCAGCCCAATTTTATATAAAGGGGCTTCCCTGATAACTCAGTTGATAAAGAATCCTCCTGCAATGCAGGAGACCCCAATGTGATTCTTGGGTTGGGAAGATCTGCTGGAGAAGGGATAGGCTACCCACTTCAGTATTCTTGGGCTTCCCCTGTGGCTCAGCTGGTAAAGAATCTGCCTGCCATGAGGGAGACCTGGGTTCAGTCCCTGGGTTGAGAGGATCCCCTGGAGAAGGGAAAGGCTACCCATTCCAGTATTCTGACCTGGAAAATTCCATAGGCTGTATAGTCCATAGGGTTGCAAAGAGTCACAAATTTTATATAAAATAAATCATAATTCAGGTTCTAAGTTGTTACATTATCATAGAAAACACATTACTGATCTTTTGAGTCCTCACATTGCTTACAGTAAACATGAGTATATTTATTTAAATATAAAATTTTATAGACATATTTATCATAGATGAATGTATTAATTAAACAGCACAATGCAAAAAGAGCATATATAATGACAAAATTAAAACATGTATGGGTTTGACATATGCCAAATATAATATTTATTTTAATTTATAATATTTTGACATATACCAAACATAAGGATTTCCCTGGTGGCTCAGACAGTAAAGCGTCTGCCTACAATCTGGGAGACCTGAATTTGATCGCTGCGTAGGGAAGATCCTCTGGAGAAGGAAATGGCAACCCACTCCAGTACTTTTGCCTGGAGAATCCCATGGAAGGAGGAGCCTGGTAGTTTATAGTCCATGGGGTCACAAAGAGTCAGACACGACTGAGTGACTAAACTATATAAACTATATAAACATAATATTTTACAGTAGGAAAGAGCGAGGACTAGCAGAATTTGTAAATGTAAATGAAGACCCGTAGAATTTCATTTTCTCATGAACTACAGACACTTCACTTATTTGGATGCATTAAAATGAGTATTTAACATATTCATAATTTTGCCAGGCCATCTGATCTCACTTTGTACATATCCCTGGGTACCTCTTCCAATAGTGTTACACAAAAATCTTGTCTCTACAATTAGGGATGTATTTTTGAAGTATCACCATTACTCTATTGAAACTAATACTGCCATCATGTCCAATCAAAGCCTAATTTATGTCAGATTATGTGTGCACCATCATGCTTTCTGAAAGATTCTAGAATCCTTCTGGATTAATTGATCTTCATGGGTGGAAAATAAAGAGTGCTATTTTTATTCCAAGAGAGAAAGGTTTTAGCTCTAAATCTGAGTGTAATTGTTGGACTAAAATTAGAACACTGTCTAATTTCCATCTATTGTTCCCAAGAATCTATAATAATTTTTTAAAGATGAAAATGATCTCTCCTAGAATAGTTAACCCCTGAGTATTACACAAAGTCTAAAATCGCTGCTTTAAAGGCAAACGTCCTAGGATTTAACACTAACTATGACAATTGCTGAGTCATGTGAAAGAGGCAGGAATGTCTACAAATTACTCTGGGTTGCCTGAATCAAGAGCCAACAAGATCTAGGAGCTTCCACCTTCTCCCAGCTTAAGGACCAGCACCCAAAGCCAAGTTCTTACAAGATAAAGACTTCAGTCATCTGCCAGAGGTGGATGTGTGGTTCTAATGAACTCTGCTTTTCCCAAGTGCTGGAAGACTGCTTTCTGAGATAATACAAGTGAATGGCTTCCCTGAAAATATACACTGTCTACCGGTGAAACGGTCCTTTCAAATTCTGCTTGGCAGGTTGTTCCCATGCTTGTCTTACAAGTACAGAAAGCAATGGTGGGTCATATCCAACGGAGTGTTGTGGTTTGAGTGTCCCTCTCCATAGGTAAGTGGAAACAGTGATAGATTTTATTTTCTTGGGCTGCAAAATCACTGTGGATGATGACTCTAGCCATGAAATTAAAAGATGCTTGCTCCTTGGAAGGAAAATTTTGACAAACTTAGAGATTAAAAAGCAGGGATATCACTTTGCTGACAGAGGTCCATGTAGCCAAAGCTATAGCTTTTCTAGTAGTCACGTACAGACATGAGAACTGGACCGTTAAGAAGGCTGAATGCCAAAGAATTGATGCTTTCAAACTATGGTGCTGGAGAAGACTCTCGATAGTCCCTTGGACAGCAAAGAGATCAAACCAATCAATCCTAAAGGAAATCAATTCTGAATATTCAGTGGAAGGACTGATGCTGAAGCTGAAGCTCCAATACTTTGGCCACCTGATGTGAAGAGGAGACGTATTGGAAAAGATCCTGATGCTGGAAAACATTGATGGCAAAAGGAGAAAGAAGGGAGCTGAACAGAATGAGATCATTAGATAATATTACTAGCTCAGTGGACATGAGTTTGAGCAAACTCCAGGAGACAGTGAAGGACAGTGAAATCTAGCATATTGCAGTCAGTAGGGTTGCAGAGAAGGGACATGACTTAGTGACTGCACAACAGCAGTTCCCAGGGTAAAATGAGAGGTAAGGCAAAGACGTATGCTTTGCCTTCTCTTGATGGCCCTTATCTTGTTGAGTTTCTAATGAAGCTCATTTTTTAAACCATACCACGTAGCATTGTAGAAATTGTTCCAAATTATTTTGCTGATTACTACAAGAAGGTCATCAGCAATCACAAAAATTAATATTTCATAACAAATATATGTGGAAGAGGTATGGTTGAGAAAACATCACTGGGGTAAAAGCCATTCTGTAAGCTGGAATGTGGGCCTGCTATGCAGAAGAATGATGAATGTTATAAGTGGATTTATCCAGTTGCTATTTTATGATTTGATTAAGAAAATACACACATCTCCTTCATATTCCCCTTCAGGTTAGAGTGACACCTATTATTTCTCAAGGAGGAAATGTTTGCTCAAATGCAACCTGCAAATGCAATTGATTCCAATTACCTGCGAGGCCAGAACTGGGTCACATGGCCAAATGTATCAACATAGGAGTCTGAAAAATATGAATTTGATTTTTCATCTATTGTGAAAGGGAGCTCGTGATACAGACATAGACATAACTTTTGTTGCTGGTCACCACTATTCTCTTCTTATACTAATATTTTAAGTGGATTTCTGGAGGGAATAGCAATAAATTCACAGATTTATTCTTTGTTTAATCAGAGTCATGGGTCTAAAAACACTTCTTGAGATATATCATACCTGCATTTTACAGTTGGGGTTTGAGGATGCGGACAGTAATTCCAGCAGCAGTTGACATTATATACTGATCTCATGAAGCAGTATTTCTCTTCCAAGCACAACTGTGAAAAGATTAGGTAAGAAATGTCCTGATTTCTTCACAGTCATGCATATTCTAGAATACTTCCAATCTCATCGCCATGCTGGACCAATATCAAAAACAGGTGTTCATGGTCCAACCAACATGATTCCTTTGGTGACCTCAAGTGAGATTCTCTGGGATCTATGCGTTGCTGGGACCACAGCATTACTGGGAATCCTGGAAGACTCACACTTCAGACCCATCTTTGGGCTTTCCTCATAGCTCAGTTGGTAAAGAATCTGCCTTTAATGCGGGAGACCCCAGTTCAATTCCTGGGTCTGGAAGATATGCTGGAGAAGGGATAGGCTACCCACTTCAGTATCCTTGGGCTTCCCTTGTGGCTCAGGTTGTGAGGAATCTGCCTGTAATGTGGGAGACCTGGGTTCCATCCCTGGGTTGGGAAGATACCCTGGAGAGGGGAAAGGCTACCCACTCTAGAATTCTGGCCAAGAGAATTCCATGGGCTGTATGTGTAGTCCATGGAGTCACAAAGAGTCAGACACAACTGAGCGACTTTCCCTTTCACTTTTCAGGAAGTCATCCTGTCTGAGTTGAGGTAATTTATCAAGGGAAGTGTCACCAAATTGAGAACGGATTATTGAAACAAGGGAACCCACTGACTCTGACATATTTCAATGTCCGCATAAATCTCTTCCTATCAGCTCTGACTTCTTCTTGAGTTCTTGCATTTTTGAAGCAAGAAAACAGCACTCACTTGTTTCTTCAATCTGTTCTAATTCCAGAATTATCAGCATTCATAGGATCAATACACTTCTTCAGACTAATTTGCTTCATCTTACTACAAAATGGCTTTTACTGGGTGTGACCATGGAAAAATATTACTAACCCTGATCTCTCTCTCTCTCTCTCTTTCTCTTTCAGTTTTACTGAGATATAATTGACACTTGAAGATTGTGTATGTTTAAGATGTACATGTGATGTTTTGATACACGTATATTTTTGAAACATTTACCACACTAGGTAATTAAGATATCCATCAACTAGCATCCTTACATTGTATGTATGTGTGAACAATTGAAATCTACTCTCCTAGTGCATTTCAAGTACATAATACGGAATTTGTAACTGCAGTCACCATGCCGTAAATTGGATCTGCAGAACTTACTGATCTAGAGCAACTAAAACTGGCACCCCTTTTGACCAGTCTTTCTGCTCTCCCACCTCCCTGACTCTTGGCAACCATCATTTCACTCTCTGCTAACACTGATTACTCAGTACCTTTTATCAAGCAGATTCAGTATGTGCTCAGTCACTCAGTCATGTTGGCTCTTTGTGACCCCACGGATTGTAGCCCAGCAGGCTCCTCTGCCCGTGGAATTTTCCAGGCAAGAAGCTGGAGGTGCCATTTTTTGCTCCAGGGGATCTTCCCAACCCAGGGATGTTCGATCCTGAGTCTTTTGTGTCTCCTGCATCATCAGCAGGCAGATTCTTGGAATTCCATATATACTTTTGGATTTGTCTAATTCGTTGGCTGTAAAGCAATTAGAACTATAATTGTGAAGCAAAACTACTGGGACACAGAAATATTTTGCAGTGTTTTAGTTCGATAGAACAGGAAACCTGATGGCAAGACAAAGAGAAGAAAAAGCAAGGAAAAATGTGATACATGAATGTGCTTTTCCTACTCCACAAGCTCTAACCAACACTGAGACATGGAAGAAGACAGCTCGCAAAAGACATTGCATTTCCAAACAGATTTGTATGGGTGTCCTTACACCACCCTGTGCCTGATACTGGACACATAATTTCAACTTTCTGAGCCTCCTATCTTACTGGCCTCTCTGAGATTTTGAGCTAACGCACACAAAAGAGGTTCGTAAACCAAGCTTTCATACATCTGTAAAGTATTATAGTACACTTTGGAGTTATTTCAACCTGCCAAGATGATATCATGCCTTCCTATCCTACTTTCCCTCAAGGATTAAAGGAAAATAATTTCTCCTCTTTCACCAAGATTCAAGAAATATACAAGAAAGAAAAAGTGAAGAAAGAAACATTTAAAAAAGAAGAGTAAATGTACATTTGCTGGGGAAAAGGCTAAAATGCAAGAAAGATAAACCACTTTGGATTATTGCTTCTGCTTTTGGAGGGTGAGAATAAGGTCAGAGATTTAAACCCTTGGCCAAGGCTTCCTCAGGGACCGGCCGAGCAGCCCGACTCTCACATCTGGTTAAGTTCAGCGGCTCTTGTGGCTGCAGCGGAGTGACAAGTTTTCAAAACTATGAAATAGAAATGAAGCTGTTACTGCGAAGTCTGGATAATCGCACATGGATTATCCGTGTGCTATTCTATTCTGTTGACATGAACAGTGTCACAGTTTACACTGGGCCAGCGGGAGCTAGCGAGGGCGAAAAAAGGGAACTTTTAAGTCTATTAATTGCTTCCTTTCTCAGAGAAGGTGTATACACCAAGGCAGGCTTCTTCTAACTCAGACAGACTGACTGCATTAGGACGAAGGAGAACAAGGGGAATTCAAGAGTGTAGAAGGTACTGAGTGGAAGCTAATGGTAGGATGGCAAAGACTGGACATTCAGATCTGCGAAACACATTGTATAAAAGCAAGGTAATCCCTTTCATATTAATTAATTGGGTATCATTCTCCTATACAAAGTGAATATGTAACTGGATCTAGCAATTAAAACAGAGCTTTCAGCATGTGACATTCCAATACGATGTGGGTGGTCTTAGCAAGTATGGGAAAAGAATACACTTTCAGAGGGAAATGGCTAACAAAGAAAGTAATTCTGACTTGCCGTGATGAAATTAGTATCAGCAGCGAATGATTATTCAGTGGCAAATACAGATCCCTACTGGGCATCAAGACCTTGTCATTAACCACACAGAGACTGCAGTCTATTCTCGGGGAGAAAATGGTGCCTGGGGGTGCTGGCTTTCCTGGGGGCTCAGATGGTAAAGGATTTGATTGCGATGTAGCAAGCCTGAGCTCAGTCCCTGGGTTGGGAAGACCCCCTGGAGAAGGAGATGGCCAGCCCACTCCAGTATTCTTGCCTGGGAAAGCCCATGGACAGAGGATCGTGGAGGGCCACAGTCCACTGGGTCTCAAAGAGCCCAACGTGGCTGAAGCCGCTGAGCATGCGTGCACAGTGGTGGTTTTGACTGTCCCGTGTTCACTTTTCACCTTTCACCTTTCACCACCTCTCCAATATTTCCTTCGTAAGACCAGACATTCCTGTTCTGAACTGCGTTTTCTCTTCAGGGATTGACCCAAAGATTTCTCACAGTGGACCTGACAGAGGTGAGTCGTTCAGAAAGCTCATCCTGTGAGCAAGAGGATGTGCTTGTGGAGCTGCGCCAGGCAGTCAAGGAGTAAAGCAGGATGTTTATCGGTGCCTCTAAAAGCCAACCTCATGCTTCTAAAAAGCAAAAGTGAGAGTGAAGTCCCTCAGTCGGGTCCGACTCTTTGTGACCCCTGGACTGTAGCCCACCAAGCCTCTCTGTCCATGGGATTCTCTAGGCAAGAATGCTGGAGTGGGTTGCCATTTCCTTCTCCAGGGGATCTTCCCAACCCAGGGATCGAGCCCAGGTCTCCCACATTGCAGGCAGACGCCTTAACCTCGGCTCCACCAGGGAAGCCCTTAAATACAAGAATACAGTCTTAGAAAACTTCCTATAGAGACACAGATCTTCAGATCCAAGTACTAACATCAAAGATGTCAAGGGAGGAAAGGAAGCCAGGTTGAAAGAAGAAGGGGGAGGAGGCGGGAGAGGGGGGCAAAAGGGTTGGCCTTACGGACGTCTCCTGTCACCTGCAGATGCCCAGGCATTACGGGACTCTTCCCTGGGCCTCCAGAGAAGGGAGGGCTGGAACTCGGCCCTACAGGAAATCAGACCAGACCAGAACCAGAATTCGAGTTCTCTGCCAAGAGGAGGTGATCCGTCTCCAATCCTCAGCTCAGGCTGAGGGCCCTTCGACCAGATTCCTGCGTCCAGGACTGGGGGACTAGAAAAACAGGGAAGGGTAGGAAGGGTTAAGGAGAGGAAAGAGGGAGGGAAGGGCAGCGTCTGAAGGAAATGCTCACTCTTATCTTGGGCATTAAGAGGGCAGGACCTGAGATCAGGGAATTTCCACACGCATGTGGCTACTTTGGGGGAGACAATCTGAAGATGACATTGAAGCAGACAAAGGCAAATATAGAGGACTGTAAAATAGGACCTTAAATTCAAATGGTAAAATTGAAAGTTCCAAAATAAATTAAACTAATAGTCTCCATTATTTAAATTTTTAAATTTAAATTATTTAAATAAAGGAGATAGTGTATTTTTTTCATTTTTCAGTTTTATTAGGTACTTTGTTTTTTTTGCCAACGTTTATAAATATCTGTATGACGTCACATAGAAATATTCATGTAACAGGAGTGTTCACTTGGCTGTGTTTATGGAAAATGGGTTCTACTTCTATGTCTACCATGAACTTGTGGCAATGATGGAAACTTTTTAAATCTTTCGTTATGTAGGATTCTTTCCTCTCTTCCTATTTTTCCTTTTCTTTGCCCTTTTCTCTTTTTTTAATAACCATTTTTTGATGCAATTACAAAGGACTGGGAACTGAGATTTCAAGTATAAAAGAGAACACGCTTTCTGATCTTGAAGGGCTTACAGAAGAGTGGAAGTGACATACAAATAGACGATTCAATAGAGTCATGTTATCAGGGCTACAGAGTCTTCAGTCTTTTAAAGTTCTGTGGGAGCTCAGAGCATCATTACATAAGAAAGTCTGTCTATTGAATCAGAGGAGCTCTGGAGGACTGTGATAATTACAATGGTTTGTTCCCCCAGTCCACAATGTATCTACTTCCTTTCCTATTCTTATAACACATGTCTTTCTCCTGGGATGTTCAGTCCAACCTCATTTAGTTCAGGTGGGATTGCCCACCTCTCCTCCATTCCTAGTCTATGTGATTTTTATCTGTGTTGAATTTGAGAAATATTTGGCAGACACAACAGTTCTTTAGATAATATACAATCTGAAAATACAAAATATAGGCATTTCCAACAACTGAAAATGTAAAGGAAGCTATCAGATGTGTAAGAGCAGAGAGATGCTATGAAAAAATAAATAGAATTTATAGAAATTTAAAAAATAGAAGCTAATTAGAAAATTCAATAGGGCACATAAAACTGATTAAGAAAAGGGGCAAGAATGCCACAGACAATTCTGAAAATGAATTAAAAGACTAAGTCAAAAATAAAGAGCATCCTATGTCATTAGAGAATTGCAGATTAAAACAACAGTGAAGACCACTGCTGACTCTCAGAGCAGCCAAAATCTGAAACACTGACAACAACAAATCTTGGCAAGAATGTGGAGTAACAGGAAATTTCATACATTGCTGGTACGAATGCAAAATGGTACAACTTTGGGAGATGGTTTGGCAGTTTGCTAAAAACTAAACTTATTCTTATCATCTAGTGACATCACCTTAAATTATTGGAAAATGTATATCTGTAAGAAAATTATAGATGTATGTTTACAGCAGATGTTTTTATTATTGCCAAGTTGGGAAGCAGTTAAAATGTCCTCTGGTGGGTGAATGAATAGATAAATGAATTGTTATATCCAGACAATGACATTTCCATCAAGAACTAAAATAAATTGAACTATCACATCATTGAAAAGCCTGGATAAAGCTTAAATGTATATTACTAAGTGAAAATTGCCAATTTGAAAAGACTGCATGTTATATGATTCCAAATACATAAACTTCTGGAAAAGATAGAACTATGTGGACATATCAGTGGCTTCAGGAGGTCTGAGAGAGAGGGATGAATAGATGAAGCCCACAGCTCCTTGGGACAGTGACATTTTCTTAAGATACTGCACTGGTGGAGACATGTCCCTACACATTAGTCGGTACCCATAGAATGTACAGCTCCAAGTGTGAATCCTATGTAAACTATGGACTTTGAGTGACAATGATGTGTCAATAATTTCACCTTTTGTAACAAATAGACTACTTTGGTGTGGGTTGTTGACAGTGCTGAAGTTTATGCCAGCAAAATTGAGCTGAAAATACACAGAATTCCCACATGGCCCCTGAACCCACACTCACAGATTTCAGCTCAAGTTTGCCATGTAGGTAAAACTGCTCTGAAAAATAAAACTGTTTTATTTTCAATAGAGGAGGAAGAGAAGAAATACAAGGGAGAGACAGAGAGCTTTCTTCAGTGCTCTAATACTTTGGCCACCTGATGCAAAGAACCAGCTTATTCATTGGAAAAGACCCAGATGCTGGGAAAGATTGAAGGCAGGAGGAGAAGGGGACGACAGGATGAGATGATTGGATGGCATCATGCACCCAATAGACCTGAGTTTGAGCAAACTCTGGGAACTGGTGATGGACAGGGAAGCCTGGAGTGTTGCAGTCCACAGGGTCACAAAGAGTCAGACACAACTGAGCGACTGAACTGAACTGAACAGAGGTCATGATAAAAAGATCAAGTCAATAACACTGTGTATTAATAGCACAAAAAGCAAAACAAATAGACAAGTGGGTCAAAAGAGGAATCCTAGAAACAAGCATGTCTATTTGTATATATTTAGATTCTTACTTCACATCATAAACAAATTCCAACATATTTTAAGTAAAGATAGTTAAATAATAAGTCTATAACATTTAGAAGAAAAGATCATAGAGTATCTTTATACCTTCAGGTTTGAAGGATTTTTTAAACAAGGCTCAAACATACGCACCCAAAATTATAAAAATGTAAAACTGCTCATGTTGATTTCAATTTGAAGACCAAGGAAATTGAATGATAAATTGACATATGAAGATTTTAACCTCACTGGGTGATAGATATGATAAATACATATCAAAACCATATTTTATAATAATCAGAAGATTTCTTTTAAATAATCAGATAATACCAAATAGGATACAGGAGTAAGATTTAGTCCTATCACATTAGAAAGCAGTTTGACAGTATTAAGCATCATAAAACATTCTGCTTATAGGCGTTTATGTTAAAGAAACCTCCTATCATCAAGGATGAGTTTCACATTGCTGTTTATTGCAGTTTCTTCAAATAGCAAAAAAGCATGTAGAAATTTCTTAACTAATTCTAAATAGATCTTTGGGTAAATGTATTTTTTAATAATCTAAAAGACTATAGAGGAGTTATATTAAAAAATAGTATGTGTCCACATGCATAAGATCTAAAAACACAATGTTGAGTGAACAAATCATATTGTAATCAAATTCATGTTTTAATCTATCTTTTATATGAATAAAGATAAAAACTACAATATACACAGTTTAGAAACAAAAAATAACAACTCAGGTGTTTATCTGGGTATGCTGGCAGAGATGGAAGATAAGAGTTCAGTGGGATCTGTAATGTTTCATTTTTCTAAAAAATGAAAGCGAAACTCAAAACAAACACAGCACAGGGCTAACATCTGGTTAATCTTGGGAGTTGGAGTACAGGGCTCTGCTCTGTTATTTCTGTTTCTTTCCATATGTTTAAAGTGGTTTGTAATTAAAATAAAACACGGATGAGTAGGAATTAGTCTGGTAGAAAAAGACTGAAAATGCATTGTAGGCAGAAGGAAGCAAAAGAATTAAGAAACTCTAAAAGAAGATGATTTCAGAAAGCCATGCACAGTTTGGCATGGCTCTGTCCTGAGACGCCAGTGAGAAATTCAGAGAGGGTAGGGATGGAGAACGTGGATGAGAGCTGGATATTATAAGGGTCCAGGTGCTCTTCTATTCAATCTGGACTTCGTCCTACAAACCAATGTGGTAGGCAGAATAACAGCTTCCCTAAGCTGTTCACCTGCTGCTCCCAGAACCTGTGACCATGTGGCATCACATCACAAAGGAGATTTTGCAGATGTGATTAAGTTAAGCAATTCTCTGGTGGAGGAATTTTCCTGGATTTCTGGATGGATCCAATGTAATCACAAGCATTCTTATAAAAGGAAACAGGAGGGTTCAGGGAAGGAGAGGTCGTGATGGACGTAGAGGTGTGACTGATGCAGGGTCATGAACTAAGGGGCTGCCTCTCAAAGCTGGAGCAGGTAAGGAGGTGCTTTGGCCCTGAGGCATCTAGAAAGCAGTCCTGCCAGCCTACAGTAGTCTCTTTACGCTGGACTGGTAACATAATACCCTTCTGTTGTGTTAAGTCATTAGTCTGCAGCTATCTGTTGCAGCAGCAATGTAAAACTTGTACAGTAGAGATGATAGCTTCCCTGGTAGCTCATTTGATAAAGAGTCTGCCTGCAATGGAGAAGATCTAGGTTTGATCCCTGGGTTGGGAAGATATCTTGGAGAAGGAAATGGCAACCCACTCCAGTGTTCCTGCCTGGGAAATCCCATGGACAGAGGAACCTAGTGGGCTACAATTCATGTGGTTACAAAATAGCTGGACGTGACTTAGCGACTAAACCACAGTAGAAATGATGAAATCTTATTCCATGGATGGACGAGTGGAAGATCCTGCACTGTGTGTGTGTGGACGTGGAGGAAACAGAAGGCAGCCATGTCGTGGCACTGTTACTTATCTCTGTAACATTTTTATTTTTATCTGTTGTTGTTCTTGTTCAGTCGTACCTAGTGGGCTACATTCATGTGGTTACAAAATAGCTGGACGTGACTTAGCGACTAAACCACAGTAGAAATGATGAAATCTTATTCCATGGATGGACGAGTGGAAGATCCTGCACTGTGTGTGTGTGGACGTGGAGGAAACAGAAGGCAGCCATGTCGTGGCACTGTTACTTATCTCTGTAACATTTTTATTTTTATCTGTTGTTGTTCTTGTTCAGTCGCTAAGTTGGGTCCAACCCTTTGTGACCCCATGAACTGCAGCACACCAGGCTTCCCTGTTCTTCATTATCTCCTGGAGTTTGCTCAGACTCATGTCCATGGAGTCTTACGTCTGTAACAAAGTAATAATATCTATGCTATGAACATGATTAAAGAGAAATCCAATGATGGTATTCTCAAGATTCATCTAGTTTGTTGCAGAAGTACAAATATTCCATGATTCCATTGATATGAAGAATCAAAAATAGTCCAGAACATATAACCAGCAGAGTACTTATCAGGGGCTATTGGGAAAGGAAAAGGAAGATTTTCCATGGAATATAAAGTCTCAATGAGGCAAGCTGATTAAGTTCTAAAGGTCTGCTGGACAATGCTGTGCCCACAGGTCATACTGTACACTTAAAGTTTTATTAAAGAGCATAGAACTCATGGTAAGTGATCTTTTCACAAAAATCAATCAAAAATAAATCAAGGGAAAAACAAGCAAACAAACCACAACTGAAACTTAAATTTCTTGGTTGTGTGTAAAAAGAATTTGTTAAAAAAATTTAAAAAGTACCAGAAAAAAATGTGATAATTTATCACTGTTATTAAGAGAACATCAGAGGACAGGCCATGGCTGTGGAGGAAGGATATAAATAAAAATAAAGAAAAAGCAGAAAAGGAAAGAAAATTGTACAGGTTCATTGGGTATGAGTTTATGTTGATTTATGAAAAGTCTATATAGTTCTTTGGCCCATTTTTTGATTGGGTCATTTGTTTTTCTGGAATTGAGCTGCAGGATTTGCTTGTATATTTTTGAGATTAGTTGTTTGTCAGTTGCTTTGTTTGCTATTATTTTCTCCCATTCTGAAGGCTGTCTTTTCACCTTGCTTATAGTTTCCTTTGTTGTGCAGAAGCTTTTAAGTTTAATTAAGTCCCATTTGTTTATTTTTGCTTATATTTCCAATATTCTGTGAAGGGGGTCATAGAGGATCCTGCTGTGATGTATGTCAGAGAGTGTTTTGCCTATGTTCTCCTCTAGGAGTTTTATAGTTTCTGGTCTTACATTTAGATCTTTAATCCATTTTGAGTTTATTTTTGTGTATGGTGTTAGAAATAGACATTTCTCCAAAGAAGACATACAGATGGCTAACAAACACATGAAAAGATGCTCAACATCACTCATTATCAGAGAAATGCAAATTAAAACCACAATGAGGTACCATTTCATGCCGGTCAGAAAGGCTGCGATCCAAAAGTCTATAAGCAATAAATGCTGGAGAAGGTGTGGACAAAAGGGAACCCTCTTATACTGTTGGTGGGAATGCAAACTAGTACAGCCACTAAGGAGAACTGTGGAAATTCCTTTAAAAACTGGAAATAGAATTGCCTTATAACCCAGCAATCCCACTGCTGGGCATGCACACCAAGGAAACCTGAATTGAAAGAGACATGTGTACCCCAGTGTTCATCGCAGCACTGCTTATAATAGCTAGGACATGGAAGCAACCTAGATGTCAATCAGCAGATGAATGGATAATAAAGCTGTGGTACATATACACAGTGGAGTATTACTCAGCCATTAAAAAGAATATGTTTGAATCCATTATAGTGAGGTGGATGAAACTGGAGTCTATTATACAGAGTGAAGTAAGCCAGAAAGAAAACACCAATGCAGTATACTAACACATATATATGGAATTTTAAAAAGTACCAGAAAAAAATGTGATAATTTATCACTGTTATTAAGAGAACATCAGAGGACAGGCCATGGCTGTGGAGGACGGATATAAATAAAAATAAAGAAAAAGCAGAAAAGGAAAGAAAATTGTACAGGTTCATTGGGTATGAGTTTATGTTGATTTATGAAAAGTCTATATAGTTCTTTGGCCCATTTTTTGATTGGGTCATTTGTTTTTCTGGAATTGAGCTGCAGGATTTGCTTGTATATTTTTGAGATTAGTTGTTTGTCAGTTGCTTTGTTTGCTATTATTTTCTCCCATTCTGAAGGCTGTCTTTTCACCTTGCTTATAGTTTCCTTTGTTGTGCAGAAGCTTTTAAGTTTAATTAAGTCCCATTTGTTTATTTTTGCTTATATTTCCAATATTCTGTGAAGGGGGTCATAGAGGATCCTGCTGTGATGTATGTCAGAGAGTGTTTTGCCTATGTTCTCCTCTAGGAGTTTTATAGTTTCTGGTCTTACATTTAGATTTTTAATCCATTTTGAGTTTATTTTTGTGTATGGTGTTAGAAATAGACATTTCTCCAAAGAAGACATACAGATGGCTAACAAACACATGAAAAGATGCTCAACATCACTCATTATCAGAGAAATGCAAATTAAAACCACAATGAGGTACCATTTCATGCCGGTCAGAAAGGCTGCGATCCAAAAGTCTATAAGCAATAAATGCTGGAGAAGGTGTGGACAAAAGGGAACCCTCTTATACTGTTGGTGGGAATGCAAACTAGTACAGCCACTAAGGAGAACTGTGGAAATTCCTTTAAAAACTGGAAATAGAATTGCCTTATAACCCAGCAATCCCACTGCTGGGCATGCACACCAAGGAAACCTGAATTGAAAGAGACATGTGTACCCCAGTGTTCATCGCAGCACTGCTTATAATAGCTAGGACATGGAAGCAACCTAGATGTCAATCAGCAGATGAATGGATAATAAAGCTGTGGTACATATACACAGTGGAGTATTACTCAGCCATTAAAAAGAATATGTTTGAATCCATTATAGTGAGGTGGATGAAACTGGAGTCTATTATACAGAGTGAAGTAAGCCAGAAAGAAAACACCAATGCAGTATACTAACACATATATATGGAATTTAGAAAGATGGTAACAATAACCCTGTATGCGAGATAGCAGAAGAGATGCATATGTACAGAACAGACTTTTTGACTCTGTGGGAGAGGGAGAAGGTGGGACGATTTAGGAGAATGGCATTGAAACATGTATAATATCATATATGAAACGAATCACTAGTCCAGGTTCTATGCATGATACTGGGTGCTTGGGGCTGGTGCACTGAGATGACCCAGAGGGATGGTACGGGGAGGGAGGAGGGAGCAGGGTTCAGGATGGGGAACACGTGTATACCTGTGGCAGATTCATGTTGATGTATGGCAAAACCAATACAATATTGTAAAGTAATTAACCTCCCATTAAAATAAATAAATTTATATTTTTCTAAAAAAGTCTATAAGTTTTTTCTATGTTTCTCTAAAATATTAAAATGTATTTAAGTTGTAAGTTAGAATTAATATTATCTCTTTTTAAAAATTCTGGTCAAATGTCAGGGCCACACATTAATTTGTCGTAGAACCCCCAAATACCTGGAACATTTTGAAACATGGAGGATATTGGCAATAGTATTTTGATTATCATTGCTTTCAAACATCATACAGCCCTGAACATGAATAAAGCATCGTGAATACTACTTTTGCCATAAATTTATCACATAGGATTTAATTATTTAGCTCAAATTTAATGTATTTCCAGAGCAAACTCACCAAAATGAACGTGTTTTAAAATACAGAAAAGCAGCAGCCAGGAAGCAGGAAGCAAATGCGTGGATCTCTCCCTGTATCTTTCTCGTGAGCTGAACCACAGGATCCAGGGGAAACCCCACCATTCTTCAAAAGACCCATTTTAGATTTATATTCAAAACAGGAAAGATTTTGGCAAATTAAGAGAATGCATTAATACACAACTCCCTCACTCCCTAATCTTCCAAGAATCAAAATAAAACAATATCAAATACATCACCAAAGCAAGTGCTATTTAATAGTTCTCATAAATAGTAAAACAAACTAAATCACTAGCTTTGAAATCATCCCATGAGTTAGAACATTGAGTTGTCTGATTCTTGTCGAATAAGTCACCTAGTGTCTAAGGTACTGTATGGGTTTTATAAACTCCTGCTGTTGGGAGAATAAATAAGATATTTTGGTGTGAAATCACTAAACTTCAAAATGGCTTATGGTTGTAACCATTATATTACAATCTACTGATGAAGGAAAACCAAGACACAAGCATTATTATAGAAAATTGTGAATAAATTTGCAAAGAATCCTTAAAAGATTAGAGATAGAATACATATCATGCTTCCAAGCTATATCTTTAACACTTTAAAAATCATCCTGATGTCAAGCTAGAGAAGAAATTTTGCAAGAAAAATAATGCCAGGATCCATGAGAATATCTTATGCTGAGACAATGTGGTAGAATTTAAGGACAGACATTTTTCACCTTCTAGAAAAAAATCTGTCTGTGTTCTGGGGCTAACTGTTCAGTTTCATCAGCATTCTTATAAGTTGGTTCCCTTAGGCTTAATTTCTCTAACTAAAGTACAGTCTCTAAAAAGTTTGAATATTCTTTGCATGTATGAATTACAACTTTTCACTGTAAAATATTTTTTTCAGGAAAATTAGATCCAGAGAAATTTAATGAAGAGTTTCCCCAGTCGTTAAGAGGGCTTCCCTGGTGGTTCAGATGGTAAAAAATTCACCTGCTAATGCAGAGACCACGGTTCAATCCCTGGGTCAGGAAGATTCCTCTAGAGAAGGGCAAGGCAACCCACTCTGGTATCCTTGCCTGGAGAATGCCATGGATTGAGGAGCCTGGCGGACTACAATCCATAGAGTCAAAAAGAGTCAGACATGGTTGAGTGACTAACACACACACACGTGAGGGTCCTTATCATTGATTCAAAACTCCAAGGATAGACAAGACTCAAAAACAGAAATTCATACAAATTTTGAGATTTTTTTTCTTGCATTGTTTCATTATTCAATACTCAGTAGCTTAAAACATAGAACAATAAAAATAAGTAAAGAAATAAAAGATTGAAATGTGCCTCCCTGGTGCATGGAAAAACAACGATTTCATGCTTTTATTCAGTTTTGCAGAAACATCTTTAAAAATCCCATTTGTTAAAAATGCACATATTGTGGGATAATTGTAGTTATACAAAAATGTTGCAAAGATAGCACAGAGAGTTAAGGCTTAAATACCTCTAGTCCAGCTTCCTTTAAGTTTAACATGTTAAATAATCAAGATACATTGGTCAAAATTAGGAAATTAACACTGCCATAATGCTATTGCACTGATTAGTATGTACCTTGTGTGCATCTTGAGTCATGTCTGACTCTTTGCAGCCCCATGGCTGGAGTGCACCAGGCTCCTTTTTCCATGGGATTTTCCAGGCAAGAGTACTCTAGTGGGTAGTCAATCCCTTCTCCAGGGGAGCTTCCTGACTCAGGGATTGAATCCATGTCTGCTGCATCGCAGGTGGATTCTTTTATCACTGAGCCACCGGGGAAGCTCTATACCATTAACTAAACTCTAGATTTTATTTAGAATTCACCATTTTTTCCATGAATACATTTTGTCTGTGTTAAGATACAATCAAGGAGACCACAGCACATTTAGCTCAATATTTTGAAACTATAGAAAATCTTAAACTGTCTTTGACACATTTCTAGAAATGCACAGAATGAGGATGTTTCTCATTTTTGCTGCCCCTTCTTCATCTTCAGTGCTAGCCTTCCAGACTCAATTACATAGTATCAGCCCATTGTATCCTTGAATTAAAGCTATTTGTAAACTTTAAACATGACAGATGTTTCCTACATCTGCTTAAACTGCCAGCCTTTGAAAAATCATCAAGTGTGCATTTGGCGTTAAGACCACCTCCCTTCAAATATTGTTCAAGTGCTTTGAGATAAACCCTGCTCCCTAAACCAGATGATGTACCCCTCTTCCTCCACTGGCCAAAGTCTGCCCTGACCTTCTTCACCTGATCCTGTGTTTCACACTTTTCTTATTTCCACATATTTCTTATGTTGGAGAAGGCATTTATGTACCATATCAAAATTGATCAGAGCGACTTCCCCCTCCCTGGGGGCCCTTCTCTCCGCATATCAAACACATCAGCATCGTGCAAAGAAGTAGTGAGATAAAGCACCTCCTGCTGCTGCTGCTAAGTCGCTTCAGTCGTGTCTGACTCTGTGCAACCCCATAGACAGCAGCCCACCAGGCTCCCCAATCCCTGGGATTCTCCAGGCAAGAGCACTGGAGTGGGTTGCCATTTCCTTCTCCAATGCATGAAAGTGAAAAGTGAAAGGGAAGTCGCTCAGTTGTGTCCGACTCTTAGCGACCTAACTCATAAGCTTCAGTTCATCCTGCTCTGATTATGTCTGCTGCTACTACCCAAAGATACATGTTCTTTTATTTATTCTTTCAGGCAAGGCTTTGTCTGGGCCCCCTGCTGCAGCCGGGGGTAACAAGAAGGAACAGCAAGTTCCTTTGCTTGCTTGCTCTTTGGTGGGGAGGGGGCTGGGGGTGAGCTTGATCCCTGTGTGGGGTGAGGGTAGGGGTGTGTCCCGGGGTCTGGCTGGAGCGGCTGCTTTGCCCAGCGCTCTGGTGGTGTTGAGTGCGGGAGGCGTGCTCAGTACCCTGTTTTTGTTCCCAACAACCTGTTTACGTTGCTTCTTAAAAATAATACCTTGCTATAGTTTCCTTCAAAGCCCTCTTTATGCAGTGAGGAGGCCACATGCCCATCCCAGAAAGTTGACGTGTCGGGATGTCTCTATCATGAAAACAGCAGTAAAAATAACATTAGAAATCGGTGACAGTTATATGCTGATCTCATACTGCAAATGTAATAGCGATGCACTCATTTAGGGAATGTGAAGACAAAAGCTGACAACAGTTAAGTATATAACACTTGGTCTTTAAGTTATTTGGCATAACTTCTCATGAGACATCACTCGTGTATTACCACAGAACAGTGGTGCTTCTTTGCTATACTGTTTAGCAGACAGAGCTTGGCATCATCCTTGCAGGGAACACACCCTTGGACTGTCTCCCCATTGGCCATCTCTCACCTGACACCCGGCCTTGTGCCCTGTCCCTAACTGGGGCAGATGGCTCTCTCTTTGGCAAGACTGATGAGAGATCACAGCTGGCTCCAGGCAACTGAAGTCACAGTCTATCTTCCTGGATGATCTAATAGGAGTTATTATTTCTGCTTCTTTCTGTTGTATCAGCTCCATTCTCTTCTCCATTCATGTGTTTTCTTTTCATCAAGTTTTAAAACTGACTCTGTACCTGTGTCTTTCTCAGCTGTTAGTTCCTCACATGGAATGATGCCCCTCCCTTGAACTGAGCTAGCGGGGCTGCCCTCTCAAGCTTCAGTGTTACAAACAGCAAACTTCCAATGAGCTGGCATAGCTCTGCCTCCTCCCTGCTACTAAACGTGAATCATTGTAAACTGGAGCTCATGCGCTCCTTCTAAGCAGAGAAGAAATGTGTCTTTAGCAAGATCTCTTTGAAAAGAACGTCTTTCCTTTTCGAGGAGCAATTTGCAAGGTGGTGATATAGGTCTGATAACACACCTGAGAGGACAGAGGGCGAGGATCCAGCTGAAGTCAGCGATTCCTCTAGAGCACAGCTCCCAGTCATCCAAGCATCACAGGATTTCATACCCTCAGAAGGTCCGATTTACTCACAGTATCACAGTGACTCAGAATTGGCAGGTTCAGTCCTCTAGTATGAGTTATCTAGGTTACAAAAATAGTATATTTTAAATACTTCTAAAATGACAGCACATTTACAATGAAATTTTATAAATAAAAATTAACTCCAAATGGAACCTAAATGTTCAATTGAAAAATGACACACATCTGTAAACATAGATGATGTTTTCATATGCACAACCATCGCATTAAAGCCATAATTAATACTGATGGCATTACTGTTATTTCTATGCATATGTTTTCATGTGTATCTTATGTGTTCATTTTATACATGCATACACATAAGCCCATTCATATGCCTTGTATCATTTGCCAGTGCTCTGTTATATAGACGTAATAAAAATTATCTAGTACCTATTTCAAAAGTTATTTAGCCTGCAGGTCTATTTTATTTTAAGAACTGGATAAAGAGAGATTCAATAGCCTTTCTAAGCTCCAGCTTTCTTTGAGGTATAGCTCTCAGTTGTATTGCAAACATTTTACCTAAAATAATTCTCTTAAATCAATGTGACAAAGCTATTACAATTGCTCCCCAAAGCTTCATTCCTCTTTTAAAATTTGTTGTTGTTAACTTTGTGCTTTTGGTTAGGGGGAATCGTCTTTCTTTATGTGGCCTTTTTTTTTCCTTTTTTTTCCCCCCACTAGATCTGCCTTTCCCTCAGGTGCTGCTTCAAGAACCTTTTCTAAATGCTCATGCAAACAAGAGGAGAAATGTCAGCTTCCACGGTTGGCAAGACAACGAGCCTGAGAGAGCAGGAAGCAGCTTCGCGGCAGGAACTGGGCATCCACAGCAGGGATTCAAAGGGGCGCTGATCCATTTTCAACTGCAGAGAGTTCTGAAAGAGCCCACCCCTCCCAAGACTTTCTCTCTGGGATTTTCTAATATTTTATATCCAGCTGCTCCACGTGGATTATCAAAGCACTGTGTTTCTCGAAGGTCAGAGTCAGGCTGAGTTGGAAAGCTCAGTGTAGCAGAGAAAGGAAGGGACATGCATTAATATACTATTTTGTGCAGCAGCATTATTTATAAAGCTGTGGCTTATCTAGCGCTCATCATGATTCCCTCTACCCAGCACTCAGGAAATTTTCTTCAAAAATGTACCACACTGTAGCTTGCCATCGAGTTTGTAGACTTCAGATTGGCCTCTTTCCCGTGATGAACATACATTAAGGTCTCTTCACAGCTGGACAGTCCTGAGAAATATTTCTTTTTCTAGAGGTACCACTGTCTATTCATCCACTCACCTACTTCAGGGCATTTGGTTTGCATCCAAGACACAAGGGCCCCCTGCAACAAATAGCCGAGTTGTGAACGTGAAGGAAAAATTCTTGAAGGAAATGAACAATGCTGCTCCAACAAACACACAAAAAGGTAACAAAGCAAAATATTCCATTTCTACTGATCTGGAGAATATCTGAGTAGCCTGGATAGAAAACCAAACCAATTGCAATATTTCCTTAAATCAAAACCTAATCTGGAACAAGTTCCTCTCTCCCTGCAGTCTATTGAGATTAAGAAAGGTAAGGAGGCTGCCAAAGAAGAGTTTGAACCTAGCAAGACGAGTTCACGGGGTTTAAGGAAAGAAGCCATCTCCATCACGTAGGAGTGCAAGGTCATTGGAAGGACTGATGCTGAAGCTGAAACTCCAATACTGTGGCCACCTGACGTGAAGAGCTGACTAATGGAAAAGACCCTGATGCTGGGAAAGATTGAACGTAGGAGAAGAAGGGGGTCACAAAGGATGAGATGGTTGGATGGCATCACCAACTCGATGGACACGGGTTTGGGTGGACTCTGGGAGTTGGTGATGGACAGGGAGGCCTGGTGTGCTGTGGTTCATGGGGTTGCAGAGTCAGACACGACTGAGGGACTGAACTGAACTGAACTGAACTGAAAGACCATGTGCTGATGTGGAAATTGCAACAACTTACCCAGAATATCTTGGTAAAATAATTAATAAAAGTGGCCACATTAAGATTATCAGCGTGGATGAAATAGCCTTATATTTTCAGAAGATACCAGCTAAGAATTTCATAGCTAGAAAGAAGTCAGTGTCTGGCTTCAAACGACAGGGTGGCATTTTCCTTAGTGGGGGCTAATGCAGTGGGGATTTTAAGTTGAAGCCAACATTCCTTTAACATTCAACAAGAAAAACAAAAACTGAGAGCCCTTAAGCATTATGATAAATCTACTCTTCCTGTGCTCCATAAAAGGAGCAACAAAGCCTGGATGACAGAGCTTCTGTTTACCACATGGTTTATTGAATATTTTAAACCTGCTGTTGAGACTGACTGCTCAGGAAAAAATTCCTTTCACAATGTTAGTGCTCTTTGGCAATGCATCTGGTCACCCAAGAGCTCTGATTGAGATGTACAATGGACTTAATGTTGGTTTCATGCCTGCTAACACAAAATCCATTTTGCAGCCCATCAATCAAGAAGTAACTTTAATTTTCAACTCTAAATATTTAAGAAGTACATTTCATAAGGCTATACATGCCATAGATTGCAATTTCTCTGACAGAACTGGGCAAAATAAATTGAAAGCCTTCTGGAGAGAATTCATCAACCTAGATGCCCTTTGCAATGTTTGTGATTCCTGCCTATGTGCTGAGTCACTTCAGTTTTGTTCTACTCTTTGGGACCCCTTGGATTATATTTTGCCAGCCTACTCTGCCCATGGTATTCTCCAGGCAAGAATACTGGAGTGGGTATGGGTTGCATGCCCTCCTCCAAGGGATCTTCATGATGCAGGGATTGAACCCAAGTCTCCTGTGTCTCCTGCATTGGACAGGTGGGTTCTTTACCCACTGAGCCATCTGGGAATGGGAAGAGGCAAGAATATTAACAAGAGTTTAGAAGTTGACTTCAGTCTTCATGGATGACTTTGAAGTGTTCTAAGACTTCAGTGAAGGAAGTAACAGCAAATGTGGAAACAGCAAGAGAACTAGAGTTGAAAGTGGAGCCTGAAGATGTTACAACAATGTAACCTCATGAACACATTTTCACAGAAGAGAAGCTGCCTCTTCTTGTGCTTGAGCACAGGAAGTAGTTTCTAAAGATGAAATCTACTGGGGAAGATTCTGGGAAGATTTTTGAAATGATAACAAAGGATTTAGAACATTATATAAATTTGGTGGATACAATAAAGGCAAGTTTTGAGAAGGCTGACTCAAATTTTAAGAGAGGTTCTATTGTGGTAAATGCTATCAAACTGCATGGCATGCTACAGAGAAATTGTACATGAATGAAAGAGTCAGTGTGTACGGCAAACTTCACTGTTGTCTTGTTTAAAGAAATTACCCTTAGTCATCCAATCTTCAACAACTATCACCCTGATCAGTCAGCAGCCACCAATGCTGAGACAAGACCTAACCTCAGTAAAAAGATTACAACTCACTAAAGGCTAAGATGATGTCAGTAATTTGTAGCAAAAAAAAAAAAAAAAAGTATCTTTGACTTAAGATTGTGTGTTTAGTTGCTCAGACATTTCCGACTCTCTGATTCTTTGAACAGCAGCCCTCTGTACTTTCTTCTTTCAGGTATCTTCCTGAACCAGAGATCAAAATCATTTATCTTGTGTCACAGGCAGTTTTTCTACATGGAGAGACATCAGGGAATCCCTTAAATTAAGGTTCAGTTCAGTTGCTCTGTAAAGTCTGGCTCCTTGAGACCCCATGGACTGCAGCATGCCAGGCTTCCCTGTTCATTGACAGCTCCTGGAACTTACTCAAACTAATGTCCATCAAGTCTGTGATGCCATCCAACCATCTCATCCTCTGCCATACCTTCCCCTCCCGCCTTCAGTCTTTCCCAGCATCAGGGTCTTTTCCAATGAGTCAGTTCTTCTCATCAGGTGGCTAAAGTATTGGAGTTTCAGCTTCAACATCAGTCCTTCCAGCGAATATTCAGGACTGACTACGTTTAGAGTTCACTGGTTGGATCTCCTTGCAGTCCAAGAGACTCTCAAGAGTCTTCCCAAACATCACAGTTGAAAAGCATCAATTCTTTGGCACTCAGCTTTCCTTATAGTCCAACTCTCACATCCATACATGACTACTGGGAAACCATAGCTTTGACTAGAGGCAACTTTGCTGGCAAAGTAATCTCTTTTTATTATGTTGTCTAGGTTGGTCATAGCTTTTATCCCAAAGACCAAGCATCTTTTAATTTCATGGCTGCAGTCACCATCTGTACTGATTTTGGAGCTCAGCAAAAATGAAGTCTGTCCCTGTTTCCATTGTTTCCCCTTCTATTTGCCATAAAGTGATGAAACCAGATGCCATGATCTTAGTTTCCTGAATGTTGAGTTTTAAGCCAGCCTTTTCAGTTTCCTCTTTCACTTTCATCAAGGGGCTCTTTAGTTCTTCTTCACTCCTGCCGTAAGACTGGAGTCATCTGCATATCTGAGGTTATCGATAAGTCTCCTGGAAATCTTGATTCCAGAAGATTCCAGTGCTTCATCCAGCCCAGGACTTTGCATGATGTACTCTGCATATAAGGTAAATAAGCAGGGTGACAATATACAGTCTTGACATACTCCTTTCCCAATTTGGAAACAGTCTGTTTTCCCATGTCCAGTTCTAACTGTTCCTTCTTGATCTGCATGCAGATTTCTCAGGAGGCAGGTAAGGTGCTCTGATATTCCGATCTCTAGAAGAATTTTCCATAGTTGGTTGTAATCCACACAGTCAAAAGCTTTGGTGTAGTCAATAAAACAGAAGTAGATGCTTTTCTGGAACTTTCTTGCTTTTTTGATGATCCAACAGATGTTGGATATTTGATCATTGGTTCTTCTGGCTTTTTAAAGTCCAGCTTCAACATCTGGATGTTCATGGTTCACATATTGCTGAAGCCTGGCTTGTGGAATTTTGAGCATTATTTTACTGGTGGGTGAGATGAGTATAATCATGAGGTAGTTTGTTTCTTTGGCATTGCCTTTCTTTGGAATTGGAATGAAAACTGACCTTTTCCAGTCCTGTGGCTACTGGTGAGTCTTCCAAATTTGCTGGAATATTGAGTGCAGTACATTCACAGCATCATTTTTTAGGATTTGAAGTAGCTCAACTCATATTCTATCACCTCCACTAGCTTTATTCGTAGAGATGCTTCCTAAGGCCCACTTGACTTTGCATTCCAGGATGTCTGGCACTAAGTGGTAATCACACCATCTGTTGGTTATCTGGGTCATGAATATCTTTTTTGTACAGTTCTCCTGTGTATTCTTACCACCTCTTCTTAATATCTTCTGCTTCTGTTAAGTCCACACCATCTCTGTCCTTTGTTGTGCCAATCTTTGGATTAAATGTTCCCTTGGTATCTCTAATTTTCTTGAAGAGATCTCTAGTCTTTCCCATTCATTGTTTTCCTCTATTTCTTTGCATTGAGCACTAAGGAAGGCTTTCTTATCTTCCCTTGCTATCTTGGAACTCAGCATTCAAATGGGTATATCTTTCTTTTTCTCATGGGTCTTTAGATTCTCACTCAGCTATTTGTAAGGCCTCCTCAGATAACCATTTTGCCCTTTTGCATTTATTTTTCTTAGAGATGGTCTTGATCACTGCCTCCCATAAAATGTCATGAACCTCTGTCCACAGTTATTCAGGAATTCTATCTACTATTCAGGATTCTGATCTAATCCCTTGAATCTGTTTGTCACTTCCACTGGATAATTGTAAGGGATTTTATTTAGCTCATATCTGAATGGTCTAGTGGTTTTCCCCACTTTTTAAAATTTAAGTCTGAATTTGGCAATGAGGAGTTCATGATCTGAGCCACAGTCAGCTCCCAGTCTTGTGTTTGCTGACTGTCTAGAGCTTCTCTATCTTTGGCTGTAAGAATATAATCAATCTGATTTCAGTGTAGACCATCTGGTTATATCCATGTGTAGAGTCTTCTCTTGTGTTATTGGAAGAGGGTGTTTGCTATGACCAGTGTGGCAAAATTCTATTAGCATTTGCCCTACTTCATTTAGTACTTCAAGGCCAAATTTGCCTATTACTCCAGGTATATCTTGACTTCCTTGTTTTGCATTCCAGTCCTCCATAATGGAAAGGGCATCTTTTTGAGGTATTCATTCTAGAAAGTTTTGCAGGTCTTCAAGGAACCATTCAGCTTTAGCTTCTTCAGCATTACTGGTTGGGGCATAGATTTGGATTACTGTGATATTGAATGGTTTGCCTTCGAAATGAAGAGAGATCATTCTGTCGTTTTTGAGATGCATCAAAGTACTGCATTTTAGACTCTTGTTGACTGTGATGGCTACTCCATTTCTTCTAACGGGATTCCTGCCCACAGTAGTAGATATAATGGTCATCTGAGTTAAATTCACCCATTCCAGTCCACTTTAGTTCACTTATTCCTAAAATGTTGATGCTCTTTTTTTGCCATCTTCTGTTTGACCACTACAAATTTAACGTGATTCATGGACCTAACATTCCAGGTTCTATGCAATATTGCTCTTTACAGCATCGGATTTTGCTTCCATCAGCAGTCGCATCCACACCTGTGTTGTTTTCACTTTGGCCCTTTCCCTTCATTCTTTCTGGAGTTATTTCTCCACTGATCTACAGTAGCATATGGGGCACCTACTGACCTGGGAGTTCATCTTTCAGTGTCCTATCTTTTTGCCTTTTCATACTGTTCATGGGGTTCTCAAGGCAAAAATACTGAAGTGGTTGGCCATTCCCTTCTCCAGTGGACCACGTTCTGTCAGCCCTCTCCACCCCGACCTGTCTGTCGTGGGTGGCCCTACATGCATGACTCATAGTTTCATTGAGTAGAAAAGGCTGTGGTCCATGTGATCAGTTTGATTAATTTTCTGTGATTGTGGTTTTCATTCTGTCTGCCTTCTGATGGAGAAGGGTAAGAAGCTTATGGAAGCTTCCTGTTGGATGAAACTGACTGAGGGAGAAGCTGAGTCTTGTTCTGATGGGCGGGCCCATGCTCAATGAATCTTTAATTCAGTATTCTGTTGATGGGCAGGGTTGTATTCCCTACTGTTGTTTGACCTGAGGCCAAAATATTGTGGAGCTAAGTTTTAGAAAAGGCAGAGGAACCAGAGATCAAATTGCCAACATGTGCAGGATCATTGAAAAAGTAAGAGTTCTAGAAAAATGTCTATTTCTGTTTTATTGACTATGCCAAAACCTTTGACTGTGTGGATCACAATAAACTGTGGAAAATTCAGAAAAGGATGGAAATCCCATACCACCTGACCTGCCTCTTAAGAAATCTGTGCAGGTCAGGAAGCAATAGTTAGAACTGGACATGGAACAACAGGAAAAGGAGTACGTCAAGGCTGTATATCGTCACCTGCTTATTTAACTTCTATGCAGAGTCCATCATAAGAAATTCTGGGCTGGATGAAGCACAAGCTGGAATCAAGATTGCTGGGAGAAATATCAATAACCTCAGATTTTCAGATGACATCACTGTTATGGCACAAAGTGAAGAAGAGCTGAAGAGCCTCAGTGAAAGAGGAGAGGGGAAAAGTTGGCTTAAAGCTCAATATTCAGAAAACTAAGATCATGGCATCTGGTCTCATCACTTTATGGCAGATAGATGGGGAAACAGTGGTTGACTTTATTTTTCTGGGCTCTAAAATCACTTTAGATGGTGATTGCAGCCCTGAAATTAAAAGATGCTTGCTCCTTGGAAGGAAAACTATAACCAACCTAGACAGCATATTAACAAATAGAGGTGTTGCTTTGCCAACAAGTTCCCTCTAGTCAAGGCTATGGTTTTTCCAGGAGTCGTGTATGGGTTGGACTGTGAAGAAAGCTGAGGGCTGAAGAATTCATACTTTTGAAGTGTGGTGTTGGAGAAGACTCTTGAGAGTCCCTTGGACTGCAAGGAGATCCAACCAGTCCATCCTAAAGGAGATCTGTCCTGAATATTCATTGGAAGGACTGATGTTGAAGTTGAAACTCCAATATTTTGGCCACCTGATGTGAAAAGCTGACTCATTTGAAAAGACGCTGATGCTGGGAAAGATTGAGCGCAGGAGGAGAAGGGGTCAACAGAGGATGAGATGATTGGATGGCATCACCGATTCCATGGACATGAGTTTGAGTAAACTCCAGGAGTTGGTGATTGAAAGGGAGGCCTGGCATGCTGCAGTTCATGAGGTTGCAAAGAGTCAGACACAACTGAGTGACTGAACTGAAGTGAACTGAATGAAGATAATGGACATCCTTCAGAAGGTTCCATGCCAGCACTGTGGCACATGGTGCCCGGACCCTGCAGCAGGCCACTACCAACCCACTCCTCCAGCAGAGACTCCTGAACACTCATGGATGAGTCTTGGCCAGTCTCTTGTGGGGTCACTGCTCCCACAGTGCTCCCATTAAGATTATATACATCATTTTTAGACATATGTTGTGGCACATTTAGCAGACAACAGTATAGAGTATACGTAACTTTAATATGCACTGGGAAACATAAAATTTGGGTGACATTCTTTATTGTGGTATTTGCTTCACTGTAGTAGTATGGCACAGAACATGGGAGTTCTCTGAGGTGTGCCTGTATCTGTATTATATATATATATATACATATATATATATATATATATGTATGTATATGTATATACATATATGCATGTATGTATGTATACATACATGTATATACATATGCATGTATATACATAAATATAAATACATATACATATGCATGTATATACATATATATAAATATATATGTATACATATATGTCTTATAAATTCTTTTCTCTCTGTTTCATTTCAAACAAACTTTTAAGTTAGAATAATAGCTGAATCTGTTTTTCTGATGACCAAATTTAAAGGCCTATCTAACCAGAACAAAATCAATGGGTGCTTTTAATTTCTGGAATATGCCTCATCATGAAGATGGTTATTAAGTAGTCACAGTTGGCAGAGACAGAAAATAGAGTGTATATTCATGGACACTGCTAGAACAATCTAGATTTCACTGGGGCTACCAGAATCCTGCTGTGAAAGGCCTAAAGCTTGGTTCTGCAAGAATATACAGTAACAAATCATGTGACATTGTAAATGTCTCTGGGAGTTTCTTCTGTTCTGTGCAGATGTTCTATTCAGACTCTCCTGAAATATGACCTTAGCCTTAATTATGATTTTAAAGTTTTATTGTTTTATTTCTCACTAAGCAAAATGTGTCAATAATTTGGATTCTGAAACCATAACTAAAATGTCATTAGAAGAGATACTTTTTCTTCCTCACTCAGGGGGGTACTGTGTCCATACCAAGAGTTGGCTTTGGACCAAAGCCCCCTCTTTTCAGCTCATCACACCAGCCATGAGCTGAAACTGCAGTCTTGGAACCAATATATTGTATTTTGTGCATTTGAACAGAACCCTTGAGTATAGCTCTCTGCTCAGCTAAGTTTTCAGACACTCTCAGAGGTACACTGTTTGAAAGGGCATGGATTAGGGCTGCAACTTATGAGAAAACTCTCAAGCTACATTAATTATATTTCTGGAAAATATGGAAAAAAAGAAAAGAAAAAAACAAAGTTCTATGGGATCTTGAATTATTTCTTGGGAATTCTAGCTGATAGTAGAGCATCGAAGAAGGAAATACTATCACTGATAGCTAATTCTTATTGAGGACCTTACTGAAGCCTAGCTATGAGCTAATACAAAATGTAGGGCTGTAAATACAGTATCTGGAAGGAATGACTTATATTTCAAGGATTTTACACCAAGTGAGGAAATGAATTACCATACTTTTGAGCAAAATAGGAATGAAATATTTCCTTTTCCTGTTCTAGTAGATTATCTGGTGCTGGGACAGTAATCCAGGCTATAGTCTTGCATTTTAAAGTCCTTGTTTTTGTGATTTTATTGGGAACCCCAGGTGAAAAAAAGAGTTACACTCAAGAACTGTGAGAGGCCAAGGGTTTTATTCTACTTGAAAGTTAGCAAATCTGCCTGCCACCATTTCTTATGTGCTGGGAGAAGACACTTGGCATCTGGTTAGAACCCAAACGAGAAAGCCAGAGGTTCTCGTCTATTCCTGTTGGCTTGGCAAGCCGCTCAGATCCCAGGAGGTAGTGCAGGCGGTCCGTGACGGACGCTGGCACACACAGCAGGTCGCGCTGAGCCCGGAGAACCTCCTGCTTGCAGCAAAAGGGAAGCCAGGGTGCAGTTCGCCTCTCATCCTGCGGGACCTCTCCCCGGAAGCGCCACCCGCAGAAATGCCCAGGGCAAGAGTGGGCCGAGCAGGGTGCTCTTGTCGTCCTTGGTAAGAATGCACCATCGGCAGCAGATGGATCCTTTATTACAACAGTCAGTCACCAGGGAGAAGCTACAGAGGAAAAATAAACAGCTAGGGGTAAACTGTCAGAAACACCAATATTTTAAAATACTTGAAAGAGACCAGAAAGGAAGAATAAAAAGACAGGAGAAAAGTCAGAAGAAAATAATATAACCACAGACAAGGACGAAAAGAGGGCTTCCCAGGTGGCGCTAGTGTTAAAGATCTGCCTGCCAGTGCAGGAGACTAGAGACGTGGGTTCAGTCCCTGGATCAGGAAGATCCCCTGGAGGAGGACACGAAACCCACTCTGGTCTTACCTGGGAAATCTCACGGATAGAGGAACCTGACGGGCTACCAGCCACAGGGTTGCAAAGAGTCGAACACAACTGAGGCAGCTGAGCATGCACACACACCACTTTTTAAAGTTTATTAATTTTTTTACAATATAGTTTCTCTTTTATGTTTTGTATTTTTTTTGGCCATGAGGCATGTGGGATCTTAGCCCCCCCATCCACGGATTAAACCCATACCCTCTGTGTTGGAAGGTGAACTCTTAACCACTAGACCACCAGAGAAGGCTCCATCAGATGTTTTTTTTCTTAAAGTGGCAAGTTCAATGTCTTTGTTCATTATTAAAAAAATAAATAAAGAGAGCTTTTTTGTCAATCTTTCTTTCAAGTGAAGATGGTGCTTCACAAAATAAAAGAGCTAGTTTGGCTTGCAATTCAGACAATCACACAAGGTGGGGAGCAATCATCATACTTTGATAGGCAGCAAGAATGCCTTCATTTCATCACTCAGTAAATTACAACAGCATTACCGGAGAGTTAAGATTTAACAAAAGTCATAATTTTTATGTTTCACTTAGGGAAGTCTTGAATAAAATTTCCTATTATGTTTTCCTTACACGTTCCTGACTGTGAAGAAATCCATGGCTACCTGTGGTTTAGGGTCACTCAGCTGATTTGCACCAAGAAGGCAGAAGGATTACCCAAGCTGCTTTACAAGGTGGACATACATCGATGCTGTAAGAAAGACACATAACTCCTCAGTATTATCATGAAAATAATTTGCCTGTTACAATGAGGGTGTCTAGAGGACCCCAAGAGCCTGAATACAATGTTTTCAGAACTACTACTTTAGAAGATAAAGACGGGGCCTCTTCCTTCCTTCAATTACTGATCTGTTTCTTTGTTTGCTTTTTAAATTAAACTTCTCTGTTTTCACTCTCTTCCTCTGTGTGTGTTTCTGTGCATTCACACAAGGCATATGGGAATTCTACCAGTGACAATTTCAGGTCTAAAGAAGAATTGAAGAAATGCTTCGTTTTCTCATCGCAGAATATTTCCAGAAATATCATGTCTTTTTCAATAACTCTTTCAACTTTATGTTAGTAATTTAAAAAATTCACGTTAAGATTTCATATTTTAGAGGAGCTCTGTGTTCACAGCAAAACTGAGGTAAAGGTACAGAGATTCCCCAACAAATGTATAGCACCCCACCCCCCCAAACCATTCTCAACTTCCTCCATCAAACACTACATCTGTTACAAGCAATGAACTCACACTGATAACAACATTAGCAAAAGTCCACAGCTTGTATTGAGGGTTTTCTTTTCAGGTTCCAAGAAGCTTTAACTCTCTGTGTTCACCTCTCTGTCCAGTCTTAGAGGCAGCAGGGTGTCCTGTGTCATCTCTTTTTTTAATAGTTTTTTTAATGTTGATTTTTCCATCTGTTCATCTTTTCATATGTTATTGAAAGGGAATAGTGAATTTCAATCTCTTTACGTGTCAAACTGGAAAGCAGAAGCCTTTAACAGAGTATTTTTGAGTGTATTTCTCCTCTGCTTTGGAAAAAAAATCTCCTAAAGATAGTAAGTTTGTGATTACATTGAAAACAGTCTCCAAGTCTATGTCTATAACTATTTTCCCGGTATTAAATAATCTACTTAAAAGTATTACAGAAATTTTACCCAGGTATATCATCAAGGGCTTCCTCAATGGCTCAGATGGTAAAGAATCCATCTGCCAACGCAGGAGAAACAGATTTGATCCCTGGGTTGCGAGGATCCCCTGGAGAAGGAAATGGCAAACCACTCCAGTACCCTTGCCTTGAAAATCCTATGGACAGAGGAGCCTGACGGGCCACAGTCCATGGCAGTAAAACAGAATTGGACACGACTTAGTGCACAAAGTAAAAACAGTACCATCTAATCGTATATTTATCAGTATTTTAGAGAGGTGTAAAATAATCAATTAACAAAGCCAGGATAAACCTCATAATTTGCTAGTATGAGAACTTGACAACTAATTGTAACCTATTTTTAGTATAAACACATCCAATTAACAAGTCATGCATTTTATCTATCAGTTGGGTTTAAATATTACATTTTTACATAGTTAGAAAATGATGTAACATGTATTAACACAACAAGTAGAACTTACATCAAATTAGAGAGTAAAAAGATGAGTTGAGTCAAAAAGCAAACTTTACTAAATATTCCTGCTGTCTCTTATACACATCTAGATGTGTATAAGAGACAGGTAAATACAGTATCTGGAAGGAATGACTTATATTTCAAGGATTTTACACCAAGTGAGGAAATGAATTACCATACTTTTGAGCAAAATAGGAATGAAATATTTCCTTTTCCTGTTCTAGTAGATTATCTGGTGCTGGGACAGTAATCCAGGCTATAGTCTTGCATTTTAAAGTCCTTGTTTTTGTGATTTTATTGGGAACCCCAGGTGAAAAAAAGAGTTACACTCAAGAACTGTGAGAGGCCAAGGGTTTTATTCTACTTGAAAGTTAGCAAATCTGCCTGCCACCATTTCTTATGTGCTGGGAGAAGACACTTGGCATCTGTTTAGAACCCAAACGAGAAAGCCAGAGGTTCTCGTCTATTCCTGTTGGCTTGGCAAGCCGCTCAGATCCCAGGAGGTAGTGCAGGCGGTCCGTGACGGACGCTGGCACACACAGCAGGTCGCGCTGAGCCCGGAGAACCTCCTGCTTGCAGCAAAAGGGAAGCCAGGGTGCAGTTCGCC
>SJYC01008121.1:0-29042 GCA_006408675.1 Madoqua kirkii
TTAGATTAATATATTTTATTATGACTTACTCCTAATAAATGTTATATTGGAAAACTTATCTTTGCAAAATTCTATTGGTTATATAATGGTAAATACAGATAATTGTCTTTCTGCAAATGCAGCAGAATGGCATTTTGAAAGTCTATTCAATTCTATTCTATTTTTTTCCTTTTCTTGGTTCTGTTTTACTTTGTTACCTATATCAGTAAAATAATACTGAGTTACTGCCCTGTGAAGTGAAAAAACAATAGAATATGAACAAGTACTCAAATAATTGGCTTTGACTTCCAAAATAAGATTTAAAAATGAAAAGCTAGGTAAAGCCTTCCGTGAACTCTTGATTCATATAAATGTGGACTTGGAGGAAAGAAAACTGATTTAAAGATTCCAACAATGCAAAGAACAAATATTTACAACACAGAGAAAAGGTAAACAATGAATATCAGCGTAAGAAAGGCAGTATGCAGATACATTCTTTGCTTTCTGACACAGATGAATAAAAGTCTCAGTGGGTAGGCAGGGGAGAGGAAAGTTAGAGAAGTTTCTAGTCTATAGCAGCTGATGGAAGCTGAAAAGAAGTCCAACACACCCACCCATCTGTTGGTTCAGTGAGATAGAGTTGGACCGCACATGAGTTTGACGGAAATCTGAGAGTAGTGAAGCCTCTCTGTTCCCAAGCCCATGGATGTTCAGACCTTGAAGAGAGGCTCCACGCGATGGTGCCAAACCAAAAGAAGAGATATACACTGTGGGCTTGAAGGCAGCTTCAGAAAATGCTGACAACTTTGGTCTGCTGCAACCTTGGTAAGGAATCAAGTTTTCCATAAGGTGGCTGTGGCAGGTGGTATTTTTGAAAGACAACTGTAACAATTCCTTTTTTTCCACACGCTGTCTTTACTAAGTGACTTTGACAATCCTACCACCAAGAGGAGGGGTTTGTGTTTCTTCCTGAATCTGCTGGGCTTACAAACAGGAAAAGTGACATTGTGTGATTAGGCAGTATGCAGATACATTCTTTGCTTTCTGACACAGATGAATAAAAGTCTCAGTGGGTAGGCAGGGGAGAGGAAAGTTAGAGAAGTTTCTAGTCTATAGCAGCTGATGGAAGCTGAAAAGAAGTCCAACACACCCACCCATCTGTTGGTTCAGTGAGATAGAGTTGGACCGCACATGAGTTTGACGGAAATCTGAGAGTAGTGAAGCCTCTCTGTTCCCAAGCCCATGGATGTTCAGACCTTGAAGAGAGGCTCCACGCGATGGTGCCAAACCAAAAGAAGAGATATACACTGTGGGCTTGAAGGCAGCTTCAGAAAATGCTGACAACTTTGGTCTGCTGCAACCTTGGTAAGGAATCAAGTTTTCCATAAGGTGGCTGTGGCAGGTGGTATTTTTGAAAGACAACTGTAACAATTCCTTTTTTTCCACACGCTGTCTTTACTAAGTGACTTTGACAATCCTACCACCAAGAGGAGGGGTTTGTGTTTCTTCCTGAATCTGCAGGGCTTACAAACAGGAAAAGTGACATTGTGTGATTCCAGGGCTATGTAATAAAAGGCAAACAACTTCTGCCTGTTTCTCTTGCCTTTTTTTTTTTTTTCCTCCCCTGGAACCCAGCCATTCATGCTATAAGGAAGCCCAAGCAGCCAAGAGAAGCTTCATGTAGGTGTTGGGCCAACAAGACCAGCTGAGGTTGCAACCAACAGCCAGCCTCATTGCTTAGACACGAGAATAAAGGAAAGATGCCTTCAGATGACTTCAGTCTCCAGACTCCATGTGTTCCAGATAAAGCCCAAAATAGCTCAGAAAAGCAACGAGCTGTCCCCACTGGGCTTTTTCTGGATGCCTGCTCCTCAGAATCCAAGAATATGATAAAATGTTTCTTATATCATAAATGTGGTTTGTTATGAAGACTAGATAGCTAGAATGGTGGGGAGGGGAAATGGAGGAGTAAGTCTATGTGGCTCATGTGGCAGAAGAAACTGCTCTTAAGAGAGACAAGTATAGTATCTAAGTGCCAAGGCATGCAGAGCTCATAGACGTCAGGACCAGCTTTCACGTTCAGTTCAGTTCAGTTCAGTCGCTCAGTTGTGTCCGACTGTCTGTGACCCCATGAATCCTAGCACACCAGTCCTCCCTGTCCATCACCAACTCCCGGAGTTCACCCAAACTCATGTGCATCGAGTCAGTGATGCCATCCAGCCATCTCATCCTCTGTTGTCCCCTTCTCCTCCTGCCCCCAATCCCTCCCCCTCCCAGCATCAGAGTCTTTTCCAATGAGTCAACTCTTCACATGAGGTGGCCAGAGAACTGGAGTTTCAGCTTTAGCATCATTCCTTCCAAAGAAATCCCAGGGCTGATCTCCTTCAAAACGGACTGGTTGGATCTCCTTGCAGTCCAAGGGACTCTTAAGAGTCTTCTCCAACACTGCAGTTCAAAAGAATCAATTCTTCAGCACTCAGCTTTCTTCACTGAGAGTCTAACTCTCACATCCATACATGACCACTGGAAAAATCGTAGCCTTGAATAGATGGACCTTTGTTGGCAAAGTAATGTCTCTGCTTTTGAATATGCTATCTAGGTTGGTCGTAACTTTCCTTCCAAGCAGTAAGCGTCTTTTAATTTCATGGCTGCAGTCAACATCAGCAGTGATTTTGGAGCCCAGAAAAATAAAGTCTGACACTGTTTCCTCATCTATTCCTCATGAAGTGATAGGACCAAATGCCATGATCTTAGTTTTCTGAATGTTGGGCTTTAAGCCAACTTTTTCACTCTCCTCTTTCACTTTCATCAAGAGGCTTTTTAGTTCCTCTTCACTTCCTGCCATAAGGGTGGTATCATCTGCCTATCTGAGGTTATTCCATGTTGCTGCTGATGCTGTTACTTCAATCGTGTCTAACTTTGTGTGACCCCATAGACAGCAGCCCATCAGGGTCCCCCGTCCCTGGGATTCTCCAGGCAAGAACACTGGAGTGAGTAGGTGACCCAATTAAATTGACTAACTTAAGTTGCATCTTAATAAGTGGGCTTCTCTGGTGGCTCAGTGGTAATGAATCTGCCTGCAATGCAGAAGACATGGGTTCAATCCCTGGATCAGGAATATCTCCTGGAGAAGGAAATGGCCACCCACTCTAGTACTCTTGCCTGGGATATCCCATGAATCGAGGAGCCTGGCAGGCTAGAGTCTATGGGTTCGCAAAAGAGTCGGACTTGAGTTAGGGACTAAACAACAAGTGTTGCCAGAGACAAAAGATGATAATGGAGCATACACTTCTTCCTTAGCTCTGTGACACTAGCGTGGTTTCCTAGAATTAAGAGAAACCATGGAAGAATGAAAAGAAAAAACGAAATAGACTAACCATGAATCGGCCAAGCTTCATCCTAAAATACCCGCCGTTTATAGCACATATTCAAATAAGGATGGTTTAGATTTCCTCTGTCACTTCTGGATTATTTTAAGTTTAGTGAAATAGAAACCAAGTCCTTTTTTACCTATCTTAAACATTAACTTTATAAAAAATTCAAAGTGCTAGCTAAAAGCTTTTTAGACATGCTTGTAGAAATAGACATTACTCTGAGCAGATAATATATGACGTATATGTCATATTATATATATATATGTGTGTGATATCATACATGCCTTTACAAAGTTTTAAATTTTAACCAGAGACTAGCAAAAGTTGGCATCTTGAAACCAAATCTTCAGGTTTCCGGTGGCAGAAATTAACAGCTTTTTTATTCCACTTGTTAAAGTTTAGTTTGCATTAATTGTAGTAAAGTAAATATAATACAATTTGTTTTCTTAACTGATTTTAGCTGTGCAGTTCATAGCTTCTGTTTCCACTTTCAATGATTCACTCTGTCCTTTAGGCCTCTCTAGAGATCTAATATAAACTTTCAAAGTGGGATCTTAAGCAAAGAACTTTAAGTATTGCTCATAAATGAGAAGTGCTAAGTTTCTGCCACTGATAATTGGCCCATTCCCATCTAATCAGACTCTTCCTGTGAATATTCTTTGAGATCTGTGGTAAATTTCATAAGATAATTGGTCGTGATTGAGATGCATCTGTGGCCTCATTGCAGAATGGAGTTTGCTGGCCTGAATGGGTGATGAACGCACAGTCACATGCTCTGAGAAGCTCAATATATTTACACAATCAGATAAAAAATATAGATTAGCAGGGGCACTTTCTTGACTAAAATTTATAAATCAATTTGATAGAATGAAGAATCTGGGATAAGGGGCTTCAGTTTCAATGGCATCAGTGTTTCTCAGACTGGGTTGGTGAGACCAATGAAAGGAAACCAAATGAAAGATTTTAAGACCAGATGGTGCACAAACCATTAGCTATGCAGAACTCTAAAGGAACCAGATCCTCAGAAAAAATATACACGTTGCAGGGAGATGTACGGTAGCATTTATTGCCTTGTAGACAATACTATGGAAGTTGAATTCAGTGGCTTGTCGTACTCTTTGTTAGCTATTCAGATTGTTAGAACACACTTTCTTTATTTTGTGATGAATCAATTACTAACAATTCCTTGAGCTCAGTTCTCAGAGGAAAGAAGAGAGAGAAAGAGCATTGCATGTTTTTATTTTCTATCCAATCCTGAAAGGAGAATTTTGGTAGTTAAGTGCACTGATCATACTTTGGGTTCATTTTTAGTATGTCTAGAAAGAAAGAAATATGCATGGAGAATTCCTAATAGTTTATTTTAGTAGTTTTTTGAGCCATGAATCCCTTTGGCAATCCAGTGACTCTCATAGACTTCCAACATTTTTTTACATATAAAATATCATACATAGGATGACAAAGGAACACAATTTATTGAAATGTAACTGGCATATTAAAGTAAATGAATTCCATAATTTAAAGTAGTGGTGCGTATACATGATGTTTTTTGATATATTCAAGTAACTTGAGCAGAATATGAAAACTTCCGATTTCTATCGGTAGCAAAGTTACTTAGAACTCTTTGCACTACTGTGATTTAATACCAGCATGGAATGCCAAAGGAAATGTTAAATTTTAAAGGACAGTAAAAATATTTTAAAAAATTTTATTCAACTTCATGAGTCCCCAAAAGACTAGCCCCAAATCCCTTAAGGTTCAGTGGATCCCAGTTTAAGAACACCTGAGTTAAAATTAGGTTAGAACTTCACTCTACCATGAAACAAATAGTTTTAAGATTCTTATTAACATCAAGAAAAGTTGTTTATCATAAAAATTTCAGCTAAAGTTCAAAAACAAAACAAAATTCCTATCTATATTCACCAGTAGTAAGCCAGCAACCATAGCCTGGCTTAGTCTCAACAGATGGAAGACTGTATGCATGAGACTTCAAAAAGGATTTTGGAAAACCTGCTGTATTAAGCTTAGGAAGCTTCCATTTTTGATTAGGTTCAAAATCAAGCGAAGAAAATGGGTTGCCACGTTAGGTGAGCAAGATACAATCTGTGCTCAGTCATATATTCTTTTTCTACTGGTTCTTGAAGTGGAATTTCTTCTCTGGTTAATTTTCTGTGGAAGTTTATGCCAATTACATAGGAAAGGGCAAATTACTTAAATATTCAGCTCATCAGTTTTCTCTTGTATAAAATAAATGGGCTAAGCTAAATGATCTTTTAGGTGGACTTTAATGGAAACAAATCAGTTTTGAGCTTAAACATTAATTAATATGCCTACTGTAATGTTACTAAATAAAATGTGATTTTAAAAAGTTGAGACCTGGTTCATTATGAAGTTGTTATGAGGATCAAATAAGATACCATAATATTTCTCTAAGGCATACCTTAGGCACTAAACAAGAGCCTTCCCAGGTGGCACAGTGGTAAAGAATCCTGCCAATGCAGAAGATGCAGCCGGTTTGATCCCTGGGATCAGGAAGATCCCCTGGAGAAAGAAATGGCAACCCACTCCAGTATTCTTGCCCGAGAAGTTCAATGGACCAAGGAGCCTGGTGGGCTACAGTCCTCGGGGTCACAGTCAGACAAGACTGAACAACTTTCCCTCATTTAGGCTTCTTAGTTGGATGGTAAGCATCTGAAACCCATAAATAAATGGGGCCCATTAAATCAGATTGTCTTCATTGACCACTATATCCAATCTAAAAAGGAATTCACTTATTGGAACCCAATGTTAATCATGTCATAACTGGGCTGAAATGATACTTTTCTCCCTTAGAAACAAAAATATCAACGTCATGCTATCATTGTGATTTCTGAATTGTGTTGGTAAACATCCAGTAACCAGGGCACTAGATACCAATCATTAGAATATGGAATGCTCATTAAGAAGCCACTTCTATCAGGGATGGCTATTGACTGCTTCTTGAAGTATCCTCTGAGTTTCTACAGTATTGACACAGAACCAATATAATATAGCCTGGTAATTACAAGGCATGCTGCAAACACATAATTCACTTAATAATCCAGGAGCCAAATGTAACCCACTCACGAACTTGCCTCCTTAAAGCCTTTGAACACAAGCATGGAATGTTATGATCTCTCATTTTCCAGATTCATAACAAATAAATTAATGTACCTCATTATTTGAATATTAATGACATGTCTCAGTTTACTCTTTTTCAAAATTGTACATCTTTCTTCCAACTAGAGTATACTATTTTTACTGTACAAATTAACTCTGTACATATTAGATAGAAGCTGTGTGTGTGTGCATGTGCCCAATTGTATGTTTTATGACCCCATGAACTATTGCCCACCAGGCTTCTCTGTCCATGAAATTTTCTAGACAAGAATACTGGAGTGGGTTGTCATTTTCTTCTCCAGGGGCTCTTTCTGACTCAGGGATCAAAACTGCATCTCTTGCATTGGCAGGCAGATTCTTCACCATTGCACACCACGCAATCTCTCTAGCAACCCAGATGCTTATTTTATTACACTATAATGTATTCTTGAGTCTATGTTAGCAGGCTTAATTTTCATATGTTCTAGTTAATTTCCTACACAGTACAAGTCAGGAAACAAAGCACTTGATTCATCACAGGCAGAAAGAGAGATGAGATATATCATGGGGAAGCTAATATCTGTTCCTCAATAATTGTAGCCTGAAGCTTTGGCTTTATTATCAGCCAGATATTAGCATCATTTTCACAAGGTACAGAAGATTTGCTTGGTTTAATTTTTCCAGTGATTCAATAAACATTTTCAGAAGATCTCAAAAGTCTGACACTATTTCAATTGCTGGCCATACAAATAAATATTCTATTTGTCATATTTTAAAGAGGGGAAAAATGGAAAAGTGATTTTAACATAGACACATTTCTTTTTAGTGGCATATTATTGCATTAGTAGAGAACCAACCTTAAGAAGGGCATTTAGAAATGATGCAATTGTTTTTTTACATTTGACACGCTTTATAAATTTTTTACTCTATATCTTTAGATTTGTAATGGGGGAAAAATAAAAAATGTGGCTTTCATACATCTGGGGAAGAACTTTCAGTGGTAGGAAAATCACTGATGAAGGGAAGAAGGGAAGAGCCAGTCCTTAGCTTCATATGGGTGTGGAGCAGAGCAGACTCCTGCAGGAATGATGTGAATAAAGTCAGTCGTAGGCTTCATAGGTGACACCTGCCTTTTCTGATCATTCTTGGTACCGGAGGCTAGACTACTTTGTCAATCATGCTTTAATAATACTGGAAAGAGTTCTTCAATACAGGGCTACGGTTTTAGCAACAAAAGCTTTCCTTGGGAATCATTAAAGCAAGATATTAGAAACACATGCAGTTTATTAAATGATTAACTAAATCTGAATGATTAACTGATGGGTACCCATAAAATATGGGTAATGCATAAAGTAATTCTGATTAATCTTTGGTCTTTCTCACTTGGAAATTTTGTGATCCTTTGTGTATCACAACCAGCCAGGATCCAATTCTCTCCTCGGCACACTCCACTTCGTTTCATTTGTCATACTTTAAAACACATGCAGTTTATTAAATGATTAACTAAATCTGAATGATTAACTGATGGGTACCCATAAAATATGGGTAATGCATAAAGTAATTCTGATTAATCTTTGGTCTTTCTCACTTGGAAATTTTGTGATCCTTTGTGTATCACAACCAGCCAGGATCCAATTCTCTCCTCGGCACACTCCACTTCGTTTCATTTGTCATACTTTCTGGTGTGTGTACATTGCCCATGTCCCAAACTGTCTACTTTTTAAAGATTGATATCAGTGCAAACTGCAAAGGAATTTTGATTTATACTAGTTGCTCATGTTCAAAGTCAATAAAAGATAGGCCTATTTTTCATTTTTTTTTTAACATGAGGCTAGCTAATCCTGTCACTAGCTGCTGCACTGATCTGTGTAACTCAAAAACGTAGGAGCATGTATTCTTCTTCGATGGGCTGGCTTCCGATGAATTCATGGTACAATTGCCTGCTTCTTTAACTGAGAAATGTGCTATTGTCATAGCTCCCCAAGTTTGTTTCCGCAATTGAGATTTGAGTTATGCTGAGGTGGTAAGAGAGTTTATAGTTCACTCGAGTTTGGGGGCTGAAGAAAGTTAGTGCTCAGTTTTCATCCTGATCAAGTCACCACATAGCATTTCTGACTCTATGATGCTTTCTGGATTCCAGCAGCGAATATTAATATCTCTACTGGCTAAGAGTTTTCTCTTTAACTGTTTCACTCTCACTTGTCTCCAGTTTTTAGTCCTAAACATTCATCATTTTGTCTAAATAAAACAGTAATGAACGCATTTACCAGTTATTTTAAAATAAATATATTAATTGAAACACCATCTCAAGATAAAGCATGAAACCCTATTACTGTGAAAATAAATATGCTATTTCTCCTTTTATTAAAAAAAAACCTTTTTTGCTACATAAATACAAGGACCTATGGATAGACAAATAAATAGATGGGCATAGTAAACATCTCATTTTATCTTCCTCTTAAACCTAGATAATTATTTTGATTTGCTAACAAAATTAAAAAAATTCTAACAAGTATACATGAATAAGGCTGAATCATTTTCAATAAAACAGCATTTTTCTGATTCAGAAACTGAACAACAGATTCTACAAAGGCTTACTGACAAATTCCATTGTCACTTTAATTCAATTTCCATTAAGTACCATGGGGTAAGCCTTGTGTGATGTCAATTACTCATTATCAAAGGAAGACTTGCTATTTTATATTATATGACACATAGGATTTGCTCAAAATGGAGTAATAGACACTGTTTTGTGAGATAATTTATAATACATTATTCACCAGGATTAGAAGATAAACATTTTTTTTTTGATATACTAAATCTTTATTGCTACAAATATAAACTTCAGGCTAACAGCAACTTTTTCCATAAAAAATCTTCAAGATTTTATGCTTAAATAATAACTGAAAGAGATTACCTTGCTTCCTGCTTTTGTATAATTCATTCAGAGCATATTTCCGGATGCTTGTTCTTGCCTGGAGAATCCCAGGGACGGGGGAGCCTGGTGGGCTGTCGTCTCTGGGGTTGCACAGAGTTGGACACGACTGAAGCGACTTAGCAGCAGCAACTTTCTCTAAGAATTGCATTTGGTGTTATTATTCCCTTCAGAGAGTTCACTAACTTTAGATAAATGCTATTTACTATATAAAGTGCCTTTTATGTCTCAAAATGTCTATATTCTGAGCACACTGAAAAGGCCACTTCCTCTTCTAATACATCGTGCTTAAGTCTGCAGGACGACAGTGAAGAGGTCAAAAGGACCTCTGAGCCCCAGGATGCTTCAGTTAACAAGACAAGATAAATATTTGAGGAGCTTTAAAGGTTCGTTTCTCATAAAGATTTAGATAACCATCATATGTTAGATAATGGCTTCATTTTCATTAATCCTCTGAAATTCCCTTCAAATTAAATATATATATTACACATAGATATTTCTTCTTTGACATAGCCTCCCAATGAAACAATTACTTTGGTGAATTTAACGGTCTTCTTCCTAAGTGATAGAGCTGTGCAATGTTCGCCATCCTGCTATTAAAATATTCTAATTAAATCAGTCACCCTGGTCCCATCTGTTACAGGCTGATCTCACGTGGAGAAGCTGCTGGAGTGTCTCCAGGGCCGTCCATGTACTTAGTTCCTTGCACGGCTCATTGGATGTCACCGGCATGAGGACCTTGTTCTTGGTTTGAAGTGATAACTCAGACTCTGGGTATACAATAAACCAACGTGAATGTTATTGAAGATGAAATCAGTGCTTTTCTTGTACCATCAGAATGCTTGCATAGTAGGAATGGCTCTGGCCCATAACACTATTCAGTAATCTCCTCTTCATCATGGTCTGGGAGAGACTCAAGGACCAACTCTGGACATACTCCCAGTTCTAAGAGTGAGGCAACGGTCCCAGGAGCCCAGGTCAGTAGGAGCTCTGGAGAAATGCAGAGTACCCCCAAGAATGGGCCCAACCAGGATAGATGCCCAAGCCAGGGCTGAAGCCGTACTTGAAAGTGCAGACGTCTGTTCTCCCAAAGGTCATGGCATATTCAATCACCATTTTCCAGCAAAGGTGACTATTTTTTTTTAAATTTAAATGTCTTGGATATTAACAATGGTTTGACAGGGACTGGAGGTTGGGAGGTGAAGATAAATTTGTACAACTTCACATATATAACTTTCCTGCTAAACGATGATACTAACAAATGTCCTGGTATGTTAATCAGGGGTAATTGGTTGACAAAATGTAGGATTTCATGAGTGATAGATGAGAAAACTACATTTTTCTTTGCATTTGTCACTGCTATTTTTCAGCTCTATTTGATTCATGAGATATCAGATGACTTTTATGAGGAAAAAAGTCTTAGTTTTAATACCATGTTTTAATAATTAAGTGAGTTAGTCTAGCTGATATCACTGTGCCCTGAAATGTACAGCTACACACGATTACTTGTGACAAAGCTTCATTACAGAGCTAGCGAATCTGTTTCTATCTCAGATCCTTTTTGGAATTAAGAAGGCTGTGCAGTGAAAACAAACAGACACTTGCATTATTTATTCAAGCTGCTATGCATATAGCTTATCTATATGGATGTGATACACGGGCATGTATACACACATGCACATGTTCTTCTTTCTCTCTTAGCCTATTCCTTTTCCAATTTTTCAAGTCTTAACTTTTTAAATGTTATTTTTATCAAAACTATTCCTGCATAAGAAGAATCAACTAGTCTCATCAGTTTTAAAAATAAATAAAATGCAGTCCTTTTCAGAGGAAACCATTTAGCTCTTGAATCTGGTTCATTGAGAATTCACCTTTTTTATACAAATCACATTTGTTCATATCTATTAAACTTCTGCTGTGTCTTTTTCACTTGGCTCTTTTTTCTCTCCTTGTTTCTCTCACACATATGTACCTCCTTCAGCTGTCTTTTCTCCTGGTAAAGGTACATTTCACTTTGGGTCTGAGCAATACTCAGTTTTGATGTCTGTGATGCTCTGCATTTTACCGAAAGCTCATGTCAAGGTGACATAGTCCATTCTCTTTCCCACGCTTACACAGCTACCTTTCCAAAGATTCTCTTGCTCCAGACCTCTAACATCTTCTCTCCAGTGCTCACTCACAGCCCACCTTGCTTCCTATTTTTCTGAGAAAATCGATATAAGTAGGAGAGAGAACTTCTGCCAACTCTCAGATATGACACATGGACTCCACGCCTCCACCTCGTCTCCTATAAAAACAGATGTGCCTCGTGGGTTCCTAACCACTGCCTGCCTTTCCTCCTGCCTGACAGATCCTTCTGGCCCAAGCTTGACATTTTTGTAGCTCTCCTCCCCTCCCTGAGTTTCTTCTGAATCAGTATCATCATCAAAATAGTTTTCTACCATTTCTAAAAGAAAAATCCCCCTCTTACTTCTAATACCAGTTCCCACATTTCTTCTGCAATTTTCCTCTTACTCCCGTCAGCAGCCCATGAGGTAAGTCTGCACCGAGCATTGTCTGGACAGACTCACGCTCTTCAGTTGAACTCTGCACATTTTCTCTTGAATCAACCCTCCTCAATTAGGATTTCACTCTCACCATGCTTGCAAATAATGGCAAATGGATGGGGAAACAATGGATGCAGTGACAGACTTTATTTTGGGGGCTCCCAAATCACTGCAGATGGTGGCTGTAGCCATGAAATTAAGAGATGCTTACTCCTTGGAAGAAAAGCTATAACCAACCTAGACAGCATATTAAAAGACAGAGACATCACTTTACCAACAAAGGTCCTTCTAGTCAAAGCCGTGGTTTTTCCAATAGTCATGTGTGGATGTGACAGTTGAACTATAAAGAAAGCTAAATCCTGAAGAATTGATGCTTTTGAAATGTGGTGTTGAAACGACTTTTGAGAGTCCCTGGGACTGCAAGGAGATCCAACCAGTCCATCCTAAATCAGTCCTGAGTATTCATTGGAAAGATTGATGCAGAAGCTGAAACTCCAATACTTTGGCCACCTAATGGGAAGAATTGACTCCTAATGCTGGGAGAGATTAAGACAGGAGGAGAAGGGGATGGCAGAGGATGAGATGGTTGGATGGCATCACTGATGCAAGGGACATGAGTTTGACCAAGCTCTGGGAGTTGGTGATGGATAGGGAAGCCCAGCATGCTGCAATCCATGGGGTCACAAAGAGTCAGACATGAGTGAGTGACTGAGCTGAACTGTTGCTTGCAAGTCATTAACAAGAAGACTAGTTTCTGTTCTCTGTTTGACTTCAGTATCAACACTGGACATAATCTCACCCTGAAACATTTTCTTCACTTGGATTCCAGGAGACACCTGGAAAAACTAGCTTTTTTTTTTTTCCTCATTCTGCTTTAATAAACTTAAACTTTTGACCTCTAAATGCTGGTAAGCCCAAGGTCATCTTCTATTGCCACTCAAACTCTTGATGAAGTCACCTAATCACAAGCTTCACATATATATCTCCAGCCTGATTCCTTCATCTGAATCCCAGTGTGTTAGATTTAACATCTTCATCAACATTTCTACATAGTTGTCTAATATATATTTCAAGCTCATCATGTTTAAAACAACCCCTCCCCCCAAAAAAATGAGAAAAGAAAGGAAAGGTCGATCACCTTGTTTCTGCCACCAACACATTTTGAGTAGAGAAATGGCATCATCTGTCACTTTAACTTATCCGTCTGAGGACAGAAACAAGGAAAAGGAGGGTGAGTCTATCCATTTGCAGTGTTTGTGATAAATTGCAGATGAGGGAAGAAAGGGGCTGTGGCTTGGGTGGTATCAACAAAGCCATCAGATGATGAGGGCAAAACTCTCTAGAAAGGAGATGGGTTCTGATGCATACGCCAGCTGACATGAAGATGGGGATTCAGCCATCACTGACAAACTCTGTTGGAAAGTTGGAATTCTTTGCTGGGTTTTGATGGTCTGGCTTCAAAATTTAAAGAAAAGAACCCAACAAGTCAAACCTACTTAAGCTCAACATCATATAAAGTGTTGTTTAAGGGTTCAGAAGGAGATAAAAACTTCCTTACTGTGGGGTTGGGCTCTCCAGCTGGTGCAGTGGTAATGAATTCACCTACCAATGCAGGAGACACAAGAGATGCAGGTTGGATCCCTGAGTTGGGGAGTTCCCTAGAGGAGGAAATTTCAACCGATTCCAGTATTCTTGCCAGGAGAATCCCATGGACAGAGGAGCCTGGAGGGTTGCAGTCCATGGGGTGGCAAAGAGTGGGACATGACTGAGTGACTGAGCACACTCACATGCCCTGTGGGATTAAACCCCAAAGAAGCCACAGACCAACGTTACTGGGAAAAACATGAACGTTTCTCAGGGCATTCCTAAGCACTGTGATTGATTTTTGTCACAGAATGGTGATTCCAGAGTCGACAGAGATGGCTTTTGACAACATGGAACAGACTGGTTCCAAAGAGGAAAAGGAGTACATCAAGGCTGTATATTGTCACCTTGCTTATTTAACTTATATGCAGAGTACATCATGAGAAACGCTGGGCTGGAAGAAGCACAAGCTGGAATCAAGATTTCCGGTAGAAATATCACTAACCTCATATATGCAGATGACACCACCCCAATGGCAGAAAGTGAAGAAGAACTAAAAAGCCTCTTGATGAAAGTGAAAGAGGAGGGTTAAATAGTTGGCTTAAAGCTCAACATTCAGAAAACGAAGATCATGGCATCTGGTCCCATCACTTCCTGGGAAATAGATGGGGAAACAGTGGAAACAGTGTCAGACTTTATTTTGGGGGGCTCCAAAATCACTGCAGATGGTGACTTGCAGCCATGAAATTAAAAGATGCTTACTCCTTGGAAGGAAAGTTATTATGACCAACCTAGATAGCATATTAAAAAGCAGAGACATTACTTTGCCAACAAAGGTCTGTCTAATCAAGGCTATGGTTTTTCCAGTGGTCATATATGGATGTGTGAGTTGGACTGTGAAGAAAGCTGAGCACCAAATCAATTGATGCTTTTGAACTGTGGTGTTGGAGAAGACTCTTGAGAGTCCCTTGGACTGCAAGGAGATCCAACCAGTCCATCCTAAAGGAGACCAGTCCTGGGTGTTCACTGGAAGGACTGGTGCTGACGCTGAAACTCCAATACTTCAGTCGCCTCAAGCAAAGAGTTGACTTATTGGAAAAGACTCTGATGCTGGCAGGGACTGGGGGCAGGAGGAGAAGGGGACAACAGAGGATGAGATGGCTGGATGGCATCTCCAACTCAATGCACATGAGTTTGGGTGAACTCTGGGAGTTGGTGATGGACGGGGGGGCCTGGTGTGCTGCAATTCATGGGGTCGCAAAGAGTCGGACACGACTGAGAGACTGACATGGACTGAACTGAACCCTGAAGAACCATATGCTTAAGGAGAAGATTTAAGCTCTGTATAAAGTAAGACTGCATGAGTGAAGAAGCAGGATGTGTATCAAGCAAAGGAGCCGTGAGACTGGTCAGTGCAACAAGGTAGATAGACGCACATGTAGTTCTTCCGTGGAAACCGTTGTCCTGCGGAGATGCATGGGCACCATTAATATAGAGGCAAGAATTCTAAAGATTCTGCTGGGAAATTAGGTTTCCATCCCTTTGGAGTAGAAGGCCAGTGAAAGTCTAACTAGCCAGAAACTTTTGGTGCTAGGACTCTAACTGTTATCCTTCTGGAGAGGATTCTGGGTGCTCTTTTGATCTTGCAGTTTATTTTCACTCTGTGGATCCTACAGCAGTGTAAGTGTCAGAATACTTTATCATCTTCATCCACATGGTGGTGTGTACAGACGATGACCTGCCTTGCCTGAGATTAGACTGAAGGAAGCAGTGAAGCAGACGATCGTGAAGATCTGAAAGAAAAATCAGAAAACTCTTGGAGGAGAAAAAAAAACACATGAATGAATGGAGAAAGTGTCTAACGTTACACTGAAGGAATGCTCCTGCATTTCTGTTGTAGAATCCTTCAACCCCAGTGGGCACTTCTTTCTACGTGAACATTCTGTATTATAGTATTATAAACCTTTCATATGTATAACTGTCAACTGAAGCTTTAAACACATTATACAGTCTGTCAAAATGGTCTCTGTCCACATAGAGGAACTAAAGATTTTCTTTCCTGTTTCTGACTACATGTATTATTGTTACTGAGAAACCAAAATGATTACATAACTTCAGCACACCATTCTGTAACACATACAAAATACTAAATAAAACCTGCCTTTACCGATTTTTGGAAGGAAATATTTTCCTCCGTGTTATTTGTAAACTCAAGCCTTGAATTTGTAATTGCAGTGATTATTTATAATTGGAAGTATTTCTTCCACCAAAGAAGAATTAAAATGGCACTCATTCTAAATGTGCATTAATGAAACCACAATTTAAAATAAGAATTCTATCAGTGTCTTCCAAGAGCCTGCAAGAACATGTTACTTTTCTACAGTTAAATTGTATAATCTCCATGCTAAAAATTCTTTTAATTAGATGCATTCAGTTGCTTCAGTCATGTCTGACTCTTTGCTGCCCTGTGGACTGTAGATCATCAAGCTCCTCTGCCCATAGTGATTCTCCAGGCAAGAAGACTGGAGTGGGTTGCCATGCTCCCCTTCAGAGGATCTTATTGACCTAGGGATTGCATTTTCATCTCTTATGTCTCTTACATTGGCAGGCATATTATTATGGTCATTTAATAATAATAGTTATTATTTGTGCCAAATTTCCAAACTCTGCTTTAAGGGTTGTGCCAGTCGAAAATAAGACATGGCTTTTACACTGAAGTTGTTTATTATACAATAGTGTCTATTTCCATATGATCATTATGAACAAACCAGAGAAAATTCCATGGCAAAAACGTGGTTCTAGAAGTAGAGTGAGAGGTGAGAGGAAGGAATGGTCACTATCGCCTGGGAACGGAGATGAGACTTTCTATGAAGGAGGGAACTTGTCTCAGACTTTGAGGAACAGCTAAGACTTGGAGGGTTCCAGAGATAGGAAGATGCTTTCCAAGTCAAACTGCAGAGTGTCTGAGGAACATCTCATACAAGAGCATCACAGACATTTGGGAATTGACAGCTGAAGTAAAGGGGTATTGAAATGCGTTCATTTTCGACAGGCTCTAAAGTGTGTCCAGGGGCAACGGATGCCTTGTGTTGCTGAACAGTGCAAAGAGGCCATTCTCTAGACAAACTTTCAAATCAGACTCCAGTCTGAGTCAAAACAGTATGGTAGCCCCTTTGAACAAGAAAAGCAGTGCTATCATAGTATAGCACTCCTGGCCATATAATAAGAGAAAACCATAATCCAATAAGATACATGCATCCCAATGTTCCCTGCAGCCTTGTTTACAGTGGCCAAGACACAGACGCAGCCTGAATGTCCATTAATAGATGAATGGATAAAGAAGACGTGGCAGACACACACACACACACACACATATGTATGTACATATATATGTATATGTGTGTGTGTGTGTGTGTGTGTGTGTGTGTGTGCATATATAGATAGATAGATAGATAATGGGCTATTATTCAGCCACAAAAAAGGAATGAAATAATATCATTGGAAGCAACATGGATAGACCTAGAGATGATCATACTAAGTGAAATAAGCCAGACAGAGAAAGACAAATATCATATGATACCATTTATACGTAGAATATAAAATTTGATATAAACAAATTTTGTTACAAAACAGTAGCAGATTCACAGACATAGAAGACAAACTAAAGGGAGAAGGAGAAAGGATAAATTAGGAGTTTAGGATTAATAATTGTGTGTAAAAAAGATAACCACAAGGATCCACTCTATAGCATAAGGAATTATACTAAATATCTTATAATAAACTGTAAGGGAAAGGAATCTGACAAAGAATATATTTAAATGTATCACTGTTATATACCTAAAACTAACACACCTTTGCTATACTTCTCTAAAATAAAAGGCAAGAACCCTTGTTTGCAACCATGTGAGAGATTCTGCAGGAGGGGATCCAGCTAACCTGTGTCTGGAACTCTGACCTTTGGAAACTGTGAGATTACAGGTGTGCCATTTTATGCCACACATTTTACAGTCATTTGTTCCACAGCGGTCATAGATTAATAACAAAACACGTTAATTTAAGATGATAGACAAACGGTGATAGCATCGTGCTCCGCAGAGGAAGGCATCACCCGAGTATTATTCAGTTGGCGTGATATACTTCTAAGCGTAGAAGACCTGGCGGAAAGCCACGTGGTATAAAGCCTGTGGGAGTATTTGAACTTGGAATGCTGAGTCTCTGTTAGAATCCAGGGAATTAAGACATCACTATTCCTGCTGCTGCTGGTCATCTATTGAGAACTGTTTTCACGGCTAGACATACTTCTAAGCACCTAATGCATACCGACTCAGGCAAACTGTATAACTACCTTATGTGACGTTTCTTTATCGTCTCATTTTGAGACAGTGAATAATAACTGGAAAAAACTAATGGGTACAGGATCCAGGCAATATGATCCTGAAACCAATGTTTGTAGAGAAAAGATGCTCTTAACACACTCAAGAAGAGAGACAGAGACACTCCACCTGAGGCCAGATGGTGACAGACACCAGGATTTAAAAGTACCGAAAACTGCTCGCTGTTAATATAAACAAAGTATGTTGCGGCCTATCTGAATCCAACCCTAAAATCCCAAGGAAGTCATAGTGACTTTGGGCATAAAGGCACAGTTTGGTTATTAATTTATTAAGTAATGATAACAACGGAATCTATTTGTTGTTTAAGACTTTCTTTTTAGGTTGAAATCTAGCTGTAGGGATATATAGAAGATGCTCTGAATGGAATTTATATGACTTATGAGAAAAAAATAAAATGACATATGCTTCATAAATGTATGTTTTGTGCCAGAATAGATTCCTGAATGGTTTTGTGGTTTGATATGGCAAAAGCTGGGGAGGATAAGGAGTAGATTAACAGTGTCGTGGTTGCATAATTGCAGCATAACTTTTTTCCTAAAGACAAGCATACCATAACAATAAAAAAAGTTTTAGAAGTGATGGGACACTTACACCTGCAGTGAACCATATAAGCAGTTTATAATGTATCTGAAAGAGGACACATTCCTTTATCTCATCATGAGCAAACCACTGTTGTCTGCTGTGGACTGCAAACGCTTTGCTTATTGGACTTCACTAGTCATGAATATATTCATTTTAGAATAAGTATTTATTATTGCACGCTCATGAGAGAGATTTTTTAAAGTAAGTACAGGTACAGGGCCAGATCATCCGGAAGCGAAAGAGCAATGCTGTGTTCTTATTTGCACGGGCATCTCTGGTGATTTTGCTGGTAAAGAATCCACCTGTAATGCAGGAGATGCAGGTTCAGTCCCTGGGTCGAGAAGATCCTTTGGAGAAGGAAACAGCAACCCACTCCAGTGTCCTTGCCTGGAGAATCCCATGGACAGAGGAGCCTGGTGGGCTACAGTCCATGGGGTCACAAGAGTCAAACATGACTGAGCGACTAAACCACCACTGCCACTTTATCCAGGGACTAAACCGCCAACCATATCACAATCATTAGACATGGGAAAGTGGGAATTAGAGGGAAGGAGGGTGAAAGTTGCTAAGGGGAAACGATGGTGGGATTTATACAGAAAAAGACAATGAGTTTGGTTGCATGAAACTCAGGTCCTAGAAGCTCTACCCATATTTAAAGGTAAAAAACACACAAAAATTCTACTAAGTAACTCTACTAGTAACTCTACTGAGTAATCAGTAATTGTACTGATTTGTTGAAATCTGAGTTCTAGTTGTTCAGCTGCTAAGTCGTGTCCTCGACCCCATGGACTGCAGCACACCAGGCTTCCTTGTTCTTCACTATCTATCTCCCGGAGTTCCCTCAGACTCATATCCACTGAGTTGGTGATGCCACTTAGAAGGGAACACGTCCCTGATCATTCATAATTACAAATCACTCCTCAAAGGGTTTTGATGTACATATTCATGTAACCTGTATATTCCCCTGATCTCCAAGAAAAGTGTTTAATTCATAGTGGACTCAGATTGATGATTTTGAATTCTGGTTTTGGAGAAGACTCTTGAGAGCTCCTTGTTCTGCAAGGAGGTTAAACTAGTTCATCCTAAAGGAGATCAACTCCAAATATTCATTGGAAGGACTGATGCTACAGCTGAAACTCCAATACTTTGGCCATCTGATGGGATGGGCTGACTCGTAAATAAGACCCTGATGCTGGGAAAGACTGAGCACAAAAGGAGAAGGGCAGCAGAGGATGAGATGGTTGGATGGCATCACTGACTCAATGGACATGAATGGAGCAAACTCCGGGAGATGGCGAAGGACAGAGGAGCCTGGAGTGCTGCAGTTCATGGGGTAGCAAAAAATTGGACACCAATTAGCAACTGAAAACAACAGATTGTTATTATCCTCAGGCATTTTCAGAAGTAAAAGCAAGTTTTCAAGAAAAATAAACAAATTTCAAACTAGGTCTTAAAGATGTTTACAAATAAAGCAGGAAAACACTGGGTTTCACAGCCTCAGATTATAAAATGCCCAGGTAGCTTGGTACCATGGATAAGAGTCGGCACACAGGACACAGAGACTTCAGATTTTGGTGTTATCACTCACAGAATATAGAATAAATATGTTTAATATATGTTTAAGAGAACAATTATGCAACATTTAAGAGATAAACCAGTAGGTTTTAAAGCTAATGGGCTTTCCTCATAGCTCAGTTGGTGTAGAATCTGCCTGCAATGCAAGAGACCTGGGTTCAATTCCTGGGTCAGGAAGATCTGCTGGAGAAGGGCTATGCCCATTCCAATATTCGTGGGCTTCCCTTGTGGCTCAGCTGGTAAAGAATCTGCCTGCAATGTGGAAGACATGGGTTTGATCCTGGGTTGGGAAGATACCCTGGAGATGTGAAAGGCCACCCACTCCAGTATTCTGGCCTACAGAATCCCGTGGACTATACACTCCATGGGATTGCAAAGAGTGGGACATGACTGGGAGGCTTTCACTTCACTTCACTTTAAAAATGATGGAAAGAATACTTAGAAATAAAAACTCAAGTGAAAAATTGAAACTCAGTGGATTATACATAGACGGAGAGAGATCCTCAAAGCTCTCAGAACACAGTCCAGAGAGGAAAAGACACTGAACTGTGAAAGAAAGGCTAAAAACTGTGTTTAGAAAATAGAAATATTTTGTTGCCATAGCTGTTCAGTCACTTAGTCCTGTTCAACTCTTTGCAACCCATGGACTGCAGCACACCAGGCTTCCCTGTCCTTTACCATCTCCCAGAGTTTGCTCAAATTCATGGTGATTGAGTAATATATATTTAATTAATTTTCCCAAAGGAAGGAAGGGGAAACAAATTTAAAAAGAAACACTATTTGAAGAAACAATGTCTGAGATTTTCACAGACAAAAGACAGTAACTTCAGATCCAGGAAACATGGAAAGTACAGGTAAAAAGTAATCCACATCTATACATTTCACACCGAAATGAAAGAATATCAAAGAAAGAATAAATTGTAAACATTCACAGAGGAAAGAGAAATTGCCTCCAATGAATCATCAGGCTAACCATTGACTAATTGACAGCATCAGTGCAAAGAAGCCAAACAACAATGAGAAAATAATGGTGATGGTCTAAGAGAAAATAGAAGCTGCAACTCAAGAATTCACTCAAGAATGAAATTCAAGTATTTTTGGTATTTGAAACTTGAAAGTGTTTGTCACCAATATACTTACACTAAAATAAATCGTGAAAGACGTATTTCAGGAATGAGGAAAATGGTTTTAGAATGCAGACTTGACACACACACAAAAGTACTGGTTAAAAATGTGATTTAACTGCTCGGGTAAAATATATGAACATTAGTTCTATAAAACTATAATATGTGATGTCTGTTTGAGAGATCAGAATAAAGCAGAACTGGCAAGGAATACTTGAAGCTAAGTGGGAAATTTCTCAATTAAACTAGAGGAATAAACAAAAGTCTTTAGGAAACAGGAATGAGGGGTGTGCAAATGAGCTTAGGGGCCCCGGAGACAGAGTCGATCAAAGAATGTCTTTGGATTTGTAGTCTGAGGGAAGAAGCAGTCCCTGAAGGCTGGACCTAACATAAGGAAACGTAAATTCTTGGCAAAGCAATATAAACACCCAAGTCAAAGTGCCTTTACACTTGGAAGTCCATATGGTCTTTAATGTGTTACCAAGATGCACGAAGGTTAAAAGTGAAGGAAACCCTCTACACAATCATGAGGAATAAAAGTTCTTTCATCCTGGGGCTGACTCGATGCTCTCATCTCATTAACATATCATTCTTACTCCATGGTTTGTCTGGTCTCATTAAAGGTAAAAGGAGCTGTAACCTTCAGGCTGCAGTGCAAGAGTCTATGTTCAAACATATTTATTTAAAGAAGTCAGAAGGGAGGGGACCATTATTACTCAGCTTAATTTCACTTTGAAAGGAAAGCTCTAGCATTAGATGCTAATGTGTTCAGTTTCCTAAACAAGTTCCCTTTGAGCAGTAAAAGCATTTCTTTGCCAGAATCTTCTTCCATTTTTTTTCTCTCTCAAAGGAATAGAAAAAAATGTTGGCTTTCCTTTTAATTCATACTGTATCAATTAGTCATAAAAGCTTTTTTGCAGATAATTTTTATTTTCCCAGATACGTTCAAGTCTGAAACCATTGTGTAATTTATTTAACTTCTGTAAAGATGAAGCTGCAGTGTGTATTTATATTTGGGAAGAGTACTAAGAATAATAAATAGAGTTGGTCATCTTGTTTACATCTATTTGAAATTTCTCTAGATTTTTGCATTCAGTCTTGGTAGACTTAGTCATAGAGACTGTAGCTTTGTGTAATTCCTTATACCTTTTTACTTCCCTGGTGGTTCAGACAGTTAAGTGTCTGTCTACAATGCAGGAGACCTGGGTTTGATCCCTGGGTCTAATCCCTGGGTCAGGAAGATCCCCTGGAGAAGGAAATGGCAATCCACTCCAGTACTATCGCCTGGAAAATTCCATGGACATAGCAGTTTGGTAGGCTACAGTCCATGGGGTTGCAAAGAGCCGGACAGGACTGAGCGACTTCATTTCACTTCACTTACACCTTTTTAAACTCCACCTTGTGACACAGTCACTGTAACTTAGTCTGGGACTATCATGGTGGGTCCATCAATCACTGATGCCATTCAAAGAGCTAAAAGCCTTTTTATACTTATGTATCAAGTGAGCATTCTCTGTTAGATAACTTTTTAATTCTTAAAGCGCATCATACACAGATTTGCTGCTCTTTATATGTTATTTACCTGTGTATTTGTTTATTTGGCCATTCTCGGTCTTAGTTGCTGCAAGGGGAATCTTTAATCTCAGCATGTGGGCTTTCAGATGCAGCATGTGGAAGCTAGTTCCCCGATCAAGGATCGAACCCACATCCCCTGCCTTGAGAGTGCAAAGGATTAGCCAACAGACCACCAGGGAAGTCTGTGATTTTGCTGCTTTTCACCTCCATCTTCATTAGAAGAAATAATTCTATTTTAGTCCCTTCTCTATATCATTTTCTAACTTTTATATTACATTTCTTTTACTGTCCCTGTTCCTTCAGTTCAGTTCAGTCGCTCAGTTGTGTCCGACTCTCTGTGACCCCATTAATTGAGCACACAAGGCTTATCCATCACCAACTCTTGGAGTTCACTCAGACTCACGTCCTTCGAGTCAATGATGTAATCCAGTCATGTCATCCTCTGTCATCCCCTTCTCCTTCTGCCCCCAATCCTTCCCAGAATCAGAGTCTTTTCCAATGAGTCAACTCTTTGCATGAGGTGGCCAAAGTACTAGAGTTTCAGCTTTAGAATCATGCCTTCCAAAGAAATCTCAGGGCTGATTTCCTTCAGAATGGACTGGTTGGATCTCCTTGCAGTCCAAGGGACTCTCAAGAGTCTTCTCCAACACCATCATTCAAAAGCATCAATTCTTCAGTGCTCAGCCTTCTTCACAGTCCAACTCTCACATCCATACATGACCAATGGAAAAACCATGGCCTTGACTAGATGGACCTTTGTTGGCAAAGTAATGTCTCTGCTTTTTAATGTGCTGTCTAGGGTGGTCATAACTTTTCTTCCAAGGAGTAAGCATCTTCTAATTTCATGGCTGCAAGTCACCATCTGCAGTGATTTTGGAGCCCCAAAAATAAAGTCTGACACTGTTTCCACTGTTTTCCTATCTATTTCTCGTGAAGTGATGGGACAAGATGCCATGATCTTTGTTTTCTGAATGTTGAGCTTTAAGCCAAGTTTTTCACTCTCCACTTTCACTTTCATTAAGAGGCTTTTTAGTTCCTCTTCACTTTCTGCCATAAAGGTGGTCTCATCTGCCTTAAACATATGTATTATTCAAGATGTGGTCCTTAGTCTTCTGCTTCTCTCCACCATCTCATCCTTGGATATGCCTCTCTTAGTCTTAAACTATCCTGTCTATATCTGTGTAATGTCCAAGAGGGATTGTAGGGCTCTCCGAAACAGGTAAAAATTTACATGCAAACTAGGTCTATGCTTAAATAGTTAGCCTGTTTTTCTGAACATCTAAAACAGTAGTTATATTATCATCTATCAAGCTTAAACATATAATTAGGAGAATAAACATATCTGATACTTTAGAATTAAGTTATGCACTAAGATATTGGACCTTATTTGTGCATATGTTCTATATTTAATTACTTCAGAATTTGACAAATAATGTAAGCATAGCTAGAGCTCAGCTATTTCTGACTCTGCACTCCTCTGCACATGAAATTTTCCAGGCAAGAATACTGGAGCAGGTCACCACTTCTTGCTCCAGAGGATCCTTTGGATCGGACTCCAGTTTCCTGAGTTTCCTGCACTGGCAGGCATATTCTTTACAAATAGCACCACGTGGGAAGCCCGGTATGAGCACTGGTCCATGATATATTTATCTTGCTCTTTCCTTACTCTGGACATCAACTGAGTCATTTCAGGTAGTGATGCTAAGTGTAAAACCTAGGATGGTAAACGGAATTCATTAACCACCAAATTCCATGGGTCTCATCACTTTTTCTTTCTGTGAGGCTATCACTAGCGACTTCAGAGTGACTTTCACTTTGTCAGTGTGCCCAACTTTCACCCAATTTGGCCACAGGTTGATGCCTTCCTTATTTCAGTTACCACCAACTCTACAAAACTATTTCTTTCTTTCTCCTGCCAAGTGTTGTTATTTGAATTCCTGCCACTGGTGTCCTGCATGTCTACCTCTTTGGGAAAATAAATTTAATGGATACTCTCCATTTTAAGAACTCAGAATCTGAGAGATACCAGATACACCATCTTATTTGATTCCTTGGTGTTTAGACTTAAGCCACTAAACAGTGTTGAATACTCTTTCACTAATTCAGTTACTCAATTGTTCATAAATTCTTGATTTTAGGAAATAAAAACTGGGCCCATTCTAGGTACCTGGAATTGGACTAGATGATGACTTTTTGCCCTTTCACTTTAAAAACTAACACATCCAATATCTTTAAGACATCCTAATTCAGACAACACATACTGAATAACCTGTTATGCAATACTATGCTAAACTCAAATGCATTAGCATATCTGATCAGATGGAGATGATGCTGGAAAGATTATGTGGTCCTACCAAAAACAAATTTTAGCATCTCACAGACTGTTTTCTGATTTATATAAGTACCCCTTTTCACTCTAAAATATGGAGAAATGTGTAATCTCATACCCAAATAAGTTAAAATTGGTTCTAATCCCAAATAAATCTCTGTACCTTAGGATAGACAAATCTTGAAAACCAATCCAACTCATTAGGATTGCTGATCTGACCATTTTTTACATCAGAACTACAGAGGACAGCTACAAAGTATTCTCTTATTGATGAAAATGTAGCCTGTCACTCAGAGGTCTTGAGGCAGAGGAGTGATTGGAATGTCTTGATTTAGTGAAATGAATTTGTTTTTGTTTACAGGTTTGATGGGATCTGTGTGTGAAAATCCCAGACTTGATTTAACCAGTTTTCATGTTTATATTGACTTTATTGAGGTCAACATTTAAAAACAGAAAATTCCATATCATTGGTCTACACCATTAAATGATTGTTAGAACAAAATCACAAGAATAAGCAAACCATCAAGCAAACAATACTCAAAAGAAACTTGTAAATCAATCGCGAAAAATGCATCTAGCAGCTACTAGATTCATAATATATGTTGATTGACTGATAATCATGAAATACTGAATATAAACATCATAAAAACACAACATGGGTGAATCTGAGAACTACAGATATAAAATATATTAAAGGAAGGACTTCTCCAGATGAAATGAGAGGTTTCCACACTCAGTCACTCAGTCGTGTCTCACTCTTTGCAACTCTGTGGACTGCAGCTCACCAGGCTTCTCTGTCCATGGGATTCACTAAGCAAGAATACTGGAGTGGGTTGCCATTTCCTCCTCCAAGGACCTTCCTGATCCAGGGGTCGAACCCATGTCTCTTGCATCTCCTCCCCTGGCAAGCAGATTCTTTACCACTGAGCCACCTTGGAAGCTTGGAGAGGGCTTGTTTCCTGTATCATTTGGGACTGACTTCTCTGAGACATTTCTCTGGAACCATAAGAGTTCAGGGAAGGATTTCACAAGAATAAAAAAAAAAAAGAAGAAGAAGAAGGAAATTAAAAGAAAAAATGCTCAGGACCTGAATTTATGACTAGGTAGTACTTAACCTTGGGACTTGTGACTGTGCTGTCATGCCAGGAATTTAGTTCATTTTTTTATCACTGGGGTTTAAGTAATGCTGCCCTTTTAAGCTGAGTAATTTAATGATCACTTCTAGATGGACTGAGGGACAAACAATAGAAGACAAGAACAGCACGCGGACGTCTCACCACTGAGAACTTGATAGTTATGACTTGTTACAATTACTGAAGGGAAAAGGAAGTGAATTGTAATACACAAGTTCTCTATTATTTGTTTATAACCCAGAAAGATGTTTCTCGTGGAGTATAAAACTTCAGTAGGGGATTTTAAATATGCATTACCAACCGTCATCACCAGAAACAAACTGAGTAAACGCCTCTATGTATGAAGTGTGAGGAAAATTCCTCTACACTCAGAAAAAAATAGTGCTAAAATGTTTGTGCATTCAGCTGAGAAAAACATGATGCTGTCTTTGTATTTATCACTATAACATTTTCCAGTTATGGTAGTTTCAGCTTATGATATTAAATAGGGAAAGAGTAAATGAAAATGAATAGTAAGATTCTGTAAAGAGTCTCATTTAGGTAAATGTTCTGATTATAAATACTGAACACATGAGTGATCACCAGAATAACGCACACAGATAGCTTATTTCAATGTGTCAAAAACTGCAAAAATAGCACTTTATTAATAGATGACATGATAATATTCTAATATTTTTGTCAACAGGAAACTGCTTGGCTGCAAATGGTCTTCACTAGAAGCATTTGGCTATGAGATATGTAAAATTTTCCATCAAGCTCTGAGTTAAAAATAATATACCAGAAACGCAATTGTCCTGATATGTTTCAAAAAACCATCCTAGAGATATTCATATATATGAGAATCTATTTCTATAAAACGATTGTAAAAGTTCCGAGAGGTAGATTTTGTCCTCACTTGATATGTGCTGTAAGCCATCAAGCTACAGGAATAAAAAGCTCACCCCAAATCACTTTAATGGAGATTATGAATGCATAAAATTAATATTATCAAACTGATTTTAAAAATAAAAAGAATCATTCAAATCAATGATAAGTACAAAGACAATTCACACTCAGTTCCTAACCTTTTATGTGATAGTTTAATGTTTCAAAAAAATGTTTTTTCTAAAGTTGGTTTTTCAAATCCTCCTCTGATCCTTTTTCAAATGTTCTGGATTTTTAAAGATGATTGACAAGGATGCTGCAAAATTTTGACTTTAAAATAACCTGACTGCTGGGGAAGATCTATTCATTTGTTCACTTATTCATTCAACAATTACATGTTAAATTCCTACTGTTGCCAAGCAAGTTTTCTTGCAAAAAAATCTTCCCCTTACAAGTATTTTATGATCTAGTGGAGAAGCAAGTCATAACAAAAATAAGGAAAGCATGATATGAAATGAGAAGTCCTAGGAAGGTAAAAAAAAAAAAAAAGAAGTGATGCTCAGCGAGATTGGAGTGCTTGAGAGAGTCATCCATGGGAAGTCCCTCAGAGAAGGGGAATTATGAATGAAGTTAGGAGAGAAGGGAACAAGTGAGCCGCTCAGGTGCTGGTGGAAGGGTTTCCTGTCGCTTAGATGAGGGCCTGCCTGGTGTGTTCAGGAAACAGACCAGAGCCCCGTGAGGTTGGACCGAAGAGAGCAAAGGAATCTACCGGAGAGGTCAGGCAGCGATGAGAAGACAGAGCATGTGGAGTCTGAGAGGGCACAGGAGGAGTTTGGGGTTTTGCTGAGAATGGCATAGAAACCAGTGGAGGGTTTGTCTCGAATATTTACCGAATTCCTGAATTGCTGTATCAACGACGTTCTACAGGGAGCAAGGCAGAAATAGGGCTGATTCAAATTGATTTCCATCTGTTTCTCAAGCAAAAAAAAAATGCATTGATTTTTATTGCTCTTGTTGCTTAAAAGTGTCTTCTGAAGAAATCTACATTACATATTTTTATATATTATTTATAATTATTTTTAAAATTTAAGATATGTAACATTATATGAAAGTGTGTGTAAAAAATTACCCAAGCATGTGCCAATCAGGTTAAGTAATCAAGAACCGCCAACTGAATTGCCTGTAAAGCTGGAATTGCCTGCAAAGCTTGCCCTGCCTGTCCCCTCAGTTACCACAGTTTCTTCTTCCTCATCCCTGAGAGCATCACTGTCATAAATGCAATGTTTATGATTCTAGAGTTACTTCAGCGTTTGCATTTTTCCCATGCAGAATATAAGTATTTCCATTTCCAGTTAATGGTGTATCAGGAAAATTGAACTCCTCTGAGTATTTTGAACTGACTGAAAGTAATACAGTAATTTCCAATAAATCCTAAGGAAAATCAACACTGAATATTCACTGGAAGGACTGATGCTGAAGCTGAAGCTCCAATACTTTGGCCACCTGATGCAAAGAACAGACTCATTAGAAAAGACCCTGATGCTGGGAAAGATTGAAGGCAGGAGGAGAAGGGGATGACAGAGGATGAGATGGTTGGATGGCATCACTGATTTGATGGAAATGAGTTTGAGAAAGCTCCAGGAGTTGGAGACGGACAGGGAAGCCTGGCATGGTACAGTTCATGGGATCCCAAAGAGTTGGACACAACTGAGCAACTGAACTGAACTGAACTGATGCTAAAGCTGAAGCTCCAATATTTGGCCACCTGATGAGAAGAGCCGACTTGCTGAAAAAGACTTTGATTTTGATGTTGGGAAAGACTGAGGGCAGGAGGAAAAGATTTTGGATAGCATCACTAACTCAATGGACATGAGTTTCAGGAAACTCTGGGAGATAATAAAGGACAGGGAAACCTGGTATACTACAGTTCAGAG
>SJYC01008125.1:47-35065 GCA_006408675.1 Madoqua kirkii
CTCCTGATGAGATACATAAAAATTTATTTTGATTTTTTTTTAGTTCTTGTAATGTCAAGGTTTTTTTAGGGGGAACGTTCCTTTAACTAAACACTTTCAAATACATTTTAATTTGGTTCAACTATAAGAAACAAAATTCTACTTAGTTTTTTTTTTTTTTTCACAAACTGACTAATGGATTATTTCATTGGCTTTTTCACTGCAGAGATAAATTAAATGCAGAATAATTCACAGTAAAGTTATACTAATATCACATCTATGGGAAAAAGTCCACCAGGTATACAAGAGACAGAAGTTTGTAACATTCAAAGACACTCATTATTACATGAAGTTTTCCCTGTCAACTTATGCATTCATTTAACGATTGTGCCTCAGTCTAGACATGTGATTTCTTTGCCACCAAAAGGATGAAACCCAGTACATTTCTATGGTAGATAGGCCATTGCAATAAGGAAACCCTCTGCAAAAAGGCTGTATGTGTGCTATATCACTTCAGTCATACCCGACACTTTATGACCCTATGGACCATAGCCCGCCAGTCTCCGCTGTCCATGGGATTCTCCAAGCAAGAATACTAGAGCGAGTAGCCACTTCCTCCTCCATGGAATCACCCCAACCCAGGGATCAAACTCGAGTCTCTTATATCCCCTGCATTGGCAGGTGGGTTCTTTACCACTGGCACCACCTGGGAAGCCCATATAGTTTATTCATTCTCTCTACCAAGAGATGGAATATTTCAATGTAGCATGCTATATTTTGGAAGCTTAAAAATCGAAAGTCATGTATTACAAGCAGTAAATGTTTGAACACATGATTCTGTCTTAAAGATCCAATTCACTGAAGCTGTTAGTGGAAATGCTAAAACAAATTGGAAACACTGTTTGTTAGCAATACTTACATAGTTGTTGAGAAGGCTGGACTCTAACCTGGAAATACCGACAAAGGAAAAGAGAACTACACAAAAGCAGTAACAGTAAACTGAACAATGTGTTTCATAAGTGAAAGCTGGGATATATGTGCTGTGCTTGGCTCCTCACTTGTGTCCACTCTTTGCAACCCTTTGGACTATAGCCTGCCAGGCTCCTGTATCTGTGGGATTCTCCAGGCAAGAATGCTGGAGTGGGTTGCTGTTTCCTTCTCCTGGGGATAGTCTCAACCCAAGGATAGAGCCCAGGGTTCCCATGTCTCTTGTATTGCTGGCAAATTCTTTACCACTGAGCCATCAGTATGCATATCTATATAGACATGTATATCTATATATGTATATCTCTATGTATATATATGAGTCAAAAATCATAACCATCATGTACTTCTCACCTAGCATGCTTTTTTGATAATAATTTTCAAGCAGCCTAACCCTAACAATCCTGTATGTCACCCCTAGAGTCTCTGGGAAGAGGATGGAGTAATTTCAAAAATGACACAGAACTTCTATAAAAGCAAAACATCAGTAGTTGAGTGGGCCAAAATCCCATTTATTTACATCAATAAAATATGCACCTCAAGACAAACGGTTTCAGTTGAGTAATGTAATGCATTTTCACTGTTTTTAGAAGGCATGAGTAATGACAGTGAAAAGGCTGAGGTTCATTAAAGAAAAACAAATTTAATGTACTGGAGTCCTATATTTAGAAGGAGTCTGTGATGTGAGTTGACAGTTGCTTTGTTTAGACAAGTGTCATAGTTTTATTTCATGACCACATTTTCTAAAGTCAAATAGGGCAATCATTCTATCAGCATCCAACTTGGACATCCAACATCAACAGGAACACAATGGTTTCAGACTGAAAAAGTAAACTATTCAAAATCAAATAACTGCTTTTTTTCAATAACAGTGACATTTTATGCAATTTGACCCATATGGGCCTAAATCATCGATGACTTGTTGAGGTGAAATCTAACCCTAGATTCTCATTCCAGAATTTTTCTTTGAAAATATTTTAAAATAAGAGATTTATTGTTAATTAATTAATGAGAGCAAAATATGCTATTTTGAAGCTTAACTGACAATATATTACAAATAATACTTCACTGAATATTCTTTGATTTTGAACAACTTCCTGCCACTTTGTCAGAAAGAACAAAATATTAAATCAGGTATTTCCTGTGTCTTGCATTGGTATTACAAGTTGTTAAATTGTTCTAACATTTAGTAAGCATCAAAAGTAAATAGACTGGAAATGGGAAAAGAAGACTACATTCAGGGTAGAATGGTCATAAAAATTCTCAGCAAGAGTAAGCATTATGTTATTCAGTCACTCAATGTATTTGCAAGTAGAATTCATTTACTAGAAAAACAGATTTGAGAGGAAATCTGCCAATAGTATAAACTTTAGAAAATTTATACATTTTTAGTAATAAAAAAGTAAATATGATTTGTGCATTGGGGCTTCCCAAGTGGCTCAGTGGTAAAAAAATCCACCTGCCAGTGCAGGAGAAACAAGAGACACGGGTTCAATCCCTGGGTTGCAAAGAGTCCTGGGTGAAGGAAAGAGCAACCTACTCCAGCATTCTTGCCTGGAAAACTCCACGGACAGAAGAGCCTGGCAGGCCCCTGGGGTCTCAAAGAGTGGGAGACGACTGAGCAAACACACAAGATTCATAATTTATGAATTAGTTTAAGCTGTAAGTGCATCTTAAATTGTATTAATGATTCCTGATATTGTGCTTTCTAAAGGAAATCATCATTTTTATTGGGGATGCTTCATAGATTTAGCCACATTCAGAATATTAGAAACCACTATTTCTTTTACATACCTTATGTTCTTAAACAAAGGTTTAAATAGATGACTTAGACCACCTGATGTGAAGAGCTGACTCATTAGAAAAGACCTTGATGCTGGGAAAGATTGAGGGCAGGAGGAGAAGGGGATGACAAAGGATGAGATGGTTGGATGGCATCACTGACTTGATGGACATGAGCTTGAGTAAACTCCAGGAGTGGGTGATGGACAGGGAGGCCTGGCGTGCTGCAGTCCATGGGGTCACAAAGAGTTAGACACGACTGAGTGACTGAACTGACTAAACAGGTGACAATCTTCTTATTGTGTATCTCAAGACCACTAATCAGTCCACATGATTTCAGGTAAAAAATAATGTAGTTGAGTCATCTAAAATGTGGGTGCCAAAGGTTTCATTTGATTATATTATTCAACATTCTCTTTCATTATTTAATTTGCTTTCACACAAAATCAACTTTTATCCAGTCAAAGATAAAACAAGTTCTATGCAGCAGTCTTTGAAATCTAAATAGCCTCACCACAAAACATAACAACTAGTTAAAAAAGTACAAGCAAAGAACATAAAAAAAAATGTGTGAAGATTGTACAAATAACTGATAATAAGGAAAGAGAGGTGATTCGATTCAAGTCCCCTCTGGCTCTTTTCAAAAATAATTTCGTGTACTCTGTGTTGTGAAAACTACAACAAAGTGCTGAATATTGACTAGACCTATAGTTAATATAAAATCTGTTTCCCAGACAGATGGGTTAATGTTAAATTAAAGCCATTGCTCTCTCATTTGGAGTCTGGAATGCATACATCTGAAGGTACGGTAGTTCCAAACTATTTATTTCAAAACCAGTACACATTAAGGAAAATCAACTGATTTAGTAAACATACACTGTCTACTTGGAGAACACAATGGCACCCCACTCCAGGACTCTTGCCTGGAAAATCCCATGGACGGAGGAGCCTGGTGGGCTGCAGTCCATGGGGTCGAGAAGTCAGACACGACTGACCGACTTCCCTTTCACTTTTCACTTTCATGCATTGGAGAAGGAAATGGCAACCCACTCCAGTGTTCTTGCCTGGAGAATCCCAGGGACGGGGGAGCCTGGTGGGCTGCCATCTATGGGGTCACACAGAGTCGGACACGACTGAAGTGACTTAGCAGCAGCAGCAGCACGCTCTCTACTAGATAGCATAAAACTGAATAATGGAAAAATGCCTATACTATATGAAATATTGTCCACTTTATTTTCTTTCTCAGTGTATAGTGGCTATTGTATTGAATATTGAGTCTTGTCAAAGCAATTTTAGAAATTAGTAGTCAAAAAGGTTAGGTGTGTGTGTACCTAATCCTTCTTGCAGATAATGAAGATGAAACGCAAATCACTAGATGTCATTGGCCTCAGCTATATATTCAAAAACCTGGCCTTGAAAAGGAGGGATTTCTAAGTTTCTTTAATATTAGAGGACCTGGCGATCCATGTTATCTAACTTTCCTGGGTTAGTCATCTAACTTTCCTGGGTTAGTCAATTCAGGTTCAGGGAAGAATTTTGGACTTTCTTGAGGGAATTGCTCATGATGTCAGAAGGGAATAACTGGCAGGTTCAAAGACCTCTCTGACTGGAGCTCAATCTTTAAGTGGATTCTGTTTCAGACATCTTTCTTTATAACAGATGTGATAATGATACATTTTAATGTGTGTATGTGTGTGCTCAGCTGCATCCAACACTTTGAGACCCCACAGACTGTAGCCTGCTAGGCTCCTCTGTTCATGAGGTTTCCCAGGCAGGAATACTGGAGTGGTTGCCATTTTTCCCTCCAGGGGATTTTCCTGACCCAGGGATCAAACTTGCGTCTCCTGCATTTGCAGGCAAATGCTTTACCGTGGACCAACAGGGAACCCTTGCTAAAAGAGAGCATATCGTTCATTGTATTTGTGTCATTTTGACATGCCAAGTATTTTGCACTCAATTTAATCAAAGGTAAACTATGTTTTCTCTATGTTTCTCTCATAAGGAAGGTGTTGCACATTTTAAAACTGAGACAAATATAAACTTACATTATATTATTGCTTCTGACTTTTAACATTTTAGGTATAGCTTCCAAATGTGTTGAGTTTTTGTAATTTAAATTACTTTCACAAAAATAATGCATTAAATTGTCTTTTAAAATGATTGACTAAAAGTCCCCTTTGATTCTCACTTCTAAATCTTTTGGATAGACATTGAGTCACATAAGGCAAGAGTTTACCCAATTGTGTGTGATGAGGAAAAGGCAGCAGGAATCACTGATATGATGAGGTAATCACCTAAACCAACAAGAGAGCACAAGATCTCTGGCACCTTATCCAGGGACTTCCCTGGTGGCTCAGCTGGTAAAGAATCCGCCTGCGGTGTGGGAGACCTGGGCTCGATCCCTGGGTTGGGAAGATCCCCTGGTGGACATGGCAACCCACTCCAGTGTTCTTGCCTAGAGAATCCCTTCCACATGAGCCTGGAAGGCTACAGTCCATGGGGTCGCAAAGAGTCTGACATGTTATCTAGTGAAGTGTGAGATCTAGATCTAGTGAAGTTTTCTAGTGAAAAGAGCAAACAGTTCAGCAGAGATGAAGAATGGTTTAGATCCTTAGGTTCACTCTATGGAGAAAAGCAGAAATAGTGGGAGTTTAGCCAAGAAGAGCGGAGAAGGCAATGGCACCCACTCCAGCACTCTTGCCTGGGAAATCCCAGGATCGAAGAGCCTAGAAGGCTGCAGTCCATGGGGTCACTGAGGGTTGAACACGAGTGAACAACTTCCCTTTCACTTTTTACTTGCATGCATTGGAGAAGGAAATGGCAACCCACGGCAGTGTTCTTGCCTGGAGAATCCCAGGGACAGGGGAGCCTGGTGGGCTGCCGTCTATGGGGTCGCACAGAGTCTTAGCAGCAGCAGCAGCAGCCGAGAAGAGACTAACTCTACTGAAAGTGCACGCACACTCACACTAGCCTTGAGCACAACCTTACAGTAATGCAACCAGCAGTGTAATGAGGAAAATAGCACGACTCCAATAAGGAGCGTTGGGGCGGCGCTCCTCATGGCGGGCACTGAGGGCACAGGTTCCATTTATTTATTTTCCGCAGGAAAATAATCTAGCATAAGCATTACCTACAGGTGTAGTTCTAAAGAGGCTTTGGATATATTTTTGGACATGTATTCAAGGAACATGGGTTTAATTCTTTACTGTCTGAGCCACCAGGGAAGTCTAAACTTATAAGTCAGCTAAAATTTATTTCATTTATTTGAAACATTTATGTTTACAGTAAATGCATTTAAAACATAACTCTTTTACGTGTTTTATCTGTATTCACATATTTAGGACTGCCATTCAATTCAAATTATTTTTCAAATTTGATCTGTTTCTTCTCTGTCCCCTCAATTTTATAAAAATGTTTTTTAATTTCTAGATGTTATTAGCTGTTACTTTCAAATTTCCTTGAGTTGTGGTCAGTAATTATGGTTTTAATACTATAAAGTTAAAAAATTTCCCCTGTGGTTTGTTGCATAATTATTTTTATAACAATTTACTGTATACGTTAGTCATTCAGTCATGTCTGACTCTTCGTGACCCCATGGACTGTAGTCTGCCAGGCTCCTCTGTCCATGGGATTTCCCAGGCAAGAGTACTGGAGTGAGTTGCCATTGCCTTCTCTAAATTCACTGTCTATATTCATTGTTTTTAAGTACACACACACATATCTATTGTGTAGATCAAGCTTATTAATTGCTTTACTATTTCTTCTTTGTAGTTATTTTCTTTCTAGTGAATTTTCCATTTTCTTACAAATAATGACTTTAATATATAGTTGATCTTTGAACAACATGTTTGAACTGCATAAGTTCACTATTCTCAGATTTTTTTTTTCAATAAATATGTAATGCAGTTCTACAGAACCAGCAGTTGGCTGAATTCCAGGTGCAAAACTGGAAACAAAAGGTTGGCTGCAAAGTAATATGTAGATTTTGACTCTTCTGGGTTTCAGCATGCCTAGGCCCCCTTATTATTCAAAGGTCAACAAAAAATGGATTATCCCTGGTGAAGGTGTTAGTCACTCAGTCATGTCTGACTCTTTGAGACCCCATGGATTGTAGCCTTCCAGGATTCACTGTCCATGGAATTTCACATGCAGGAATACTGGAGTTGGTAGCCATTCGCTTCTCCAGGGCATCTCCCCCCCCACCAACCCCACTCCCCGAGGATTTGAATCTGGGTCTCCTGCACTGCAGTCAGAGTCTTTACCGTCTGTTCTGTCATAATTAGATGAGCCATTTAAAAGGTGTTCTAGAAGTCAAAGGACTCTAAAACAACAGAGTCTCTTCCTCTTTGCTAATGGCTTAAAGAAGCAAGCCTCCATGAATTCTTCAGATACAAGGTCATGAATTTTGCCAACAACCAGAAGCAGGCTGAAGTTAAATCCTTTTCTAACTGAATTTCTAGATAAGAATATATCCTGCCAGCACTTTGATTTCACTATTTTGAGATTCTGAACTTTGTTCCAGACTTCTGACCTAGACTAACTTTGAGACAATAAATGGTCATTTTAAGCTACACAGTTTGCAATAATTGTTACCAACAAAATGAAAAGTGAATACATGCATAGGAAAAAAAATGCTGCAATCACAGTAGCTTTTGCTGAGTACAACAAGTACCAGGGCGAAGTGGGATGCCATTAGTGAGAATGTAGGTAGTTAGATGGAACTTCCACTTTTTAGTTCATAAGTTTATATCTTTTGATGCTAATTTTGTATATGTCATTTCTTAATTTATATTTTTTAAATTGATAAGCAAAGACTGAGAAAATAAGCCAATATGCACATGAACATTTATGGAAAGCTTAGTTAGATGAAAACAGTTTTTCCTCATTATTTCAAGAGATAGTCCCTGTAACTTCATGTTTTCAACACCTTATTATGTTTGTCAATGTCACAACTATAGGCTGTAGACTTCTGTGAAAGATACTCAAAAGGTGTGTGAAAGATTACTGGAAACCAACAAGACACAGTGAAACAGCTCTGGACTAACAAAAATAAAGAGCTATTATTTCCAGTATGGCAAGGTCACCGGAATTTAGAAGAGTTATCCTCTCGCTGCCCAGTAGTTTTGGCCTTTGGTTGAGGCATACACCTGTAGCCCAGCAGAGAGAAAACGGATAATAGATATTTTGATCTTACTCTCCTTTCTTTAACAAATCTCTTAGAGTTGCCTCCATTGAATAAATTCAACCAAAAGACAGACCTCAAAAGTAACTTGCAGAGGCGTAATCAACATAAAAAATGGATCAGGGAAGGCAAGAAGGAGAAAATTAGAGAGGAGCTATGATATTAACTCTTTACACATGTGACAACATATGCATTAAGATTTGTAAGATATAATCCTCCCATCCAAAAATATCTCATTGATTAATGTCATGTTTTCAGAAACTCATATCCATAATCTTTGGAGAAAGGAAAGTGAAATTTAGAATTGATCATGGAGAAAGCCAGGAAATAACCCGTAAAATTTCCAAAAGTGTGGAAATTGGCAGTGCTAGGTACTTCTGGAAGTTGGTAGGAGGAGGGAAAGAGTTAAGAGTGAAAAATGAGAACTGGTTGAAAGTCGATAAGAAGCAGACACGCACATCTCCAGCCTTCAGAATTTGCCCTCTGTGAACAGTGGGGAAGGGGGTCTGAGCCAGGGCCCCGGGGAACTTCAAGACCCACCCACGCATGCACACACAGCTGGCTTCAAGACACCTTTATACTTTCCCACTCCTACAGGGGAGCAGGGAGCCCCAAACACCACGCATTTGAGGAGAGCATCAAAATGAAAGCAGAGATCTAAAAAACACAGCCAGGGAAAGACCAATTTGGAGGCCACAGAGCCTTTGTGGCGGGGAGAACACTTCTCAGAGATCAGGGAAATACATAATTCAAAGGAAAAATAAATTAAAAATTAAAATATCATAAAATAGGTGTCTGGAATATAAAAGTGGAAAAGTGTCTCAAAAAGAAGCACATGAAACAGAAAATAAAGAAAATTAATAGGACCAGGCCAGGAGATCCAACATCTAGCTAAGGTGATTTCTTTAAAAAAAAAAAAAGGATGGAATAACAAACTCAGAATTAAGAGTAGAAGGGAGGAAATCATCAAGGATACAAAGAGAAATTTCTGGTTGAACAAAAAGAACATGAGTTTCTCGATTGAAAGGGCCCATTCCATATGAAAACAGATGCAAACCAACGTGTTAGTCATCAGTTTACAGAGCAAGATGCTGGGGAGGAGAAGGGAACACAGATCTCAGAAGGGATCAAGAATTGAAATGGTTTGAGGTTTTCCAGCTGGAAACCGAGAAACTCTAAAGCAGTGGTACCAATATCCTGAAGGGAGAATATCCCCAACCTAGAGAATCCTACCTAGCCAGTAAAAAAAGGATGGAATAACAAACTCAGAATTAAGAGTAGAAGGGAGGAAATCATCAAGGATACAAAGAGAAATTTCTGGTTGAACAAAAAGAACATGAGTTTCTCGATTGAAAGGGCCCATTCCATATGAAAACAGATGCAAACCAACGTGTTAGTCATCAGTTTACAGAGCAAGATGCTGGGGAGGAGAAGGGAACACAGATCTCAGAAGGGATCAAGAATTGAAATGGTTTGAGGTTTTCCAGCTGGAAACCGAGAAACTCTAAAGCAGTGGTACCAATATCCTGAAGGGAGAATATCCCCAACCTAGAGAATCCTACCTAGCCAGACTTAACTAAAGTCCAAATCTTTCAAACAGAGGTTTTAAAAAATTCATCTCAGGAGCATAGAGCTTTTGGAGGGATATGCTCCAGCAAACTGAGGGCGTGAAGCAAGAAAGACGTGCCTCAGGGCTCTGGGGAGCAGGAACACCGCACAGGCAAGAGGCGAAGGGCGTCCTCAGTGGGGCAGACCCGGGGCCTCGCGAGCAGCCTCCTCGGGAGAAAAGCCAGGCTGACTGAACAGAGGAGGTGTGTATGACCGCGGCAGCACTGAGCTCAGCCTGACCGTGTGCATGACTGTGTGCAGTCAGTCACAAGCGGCGTGCGCGCGCTGGGAGCAGCGAGAGCCCTGGCGAAGTGAAGGGCCGAGCCCCCTCTGAAGGGCACGCCCGCGCGGCTGCAGCTGCTTGTTGCCACGCGGGGCTGCTAGACCGGGGTTGCCAGCTCCTCAGATTTTTATGAAGTCCGCATTTTCCTGAGGAGCATTCTCATTTTTAAACACCAGGAACTGATCAAAAAAATTTTAAATACTGTTAGTTAAACAGTTCTCCAGCTAGATTTCGCTCACAAACTGCCAGACTGCAGCCTCTTTCATTCTAGAAGCTTCTGTCGTTTCCATCACAGTCCAACTTGTTGACTAGCACAACCGACAGACCCTAGAGTATGATGACTGTCCGCCTCACGTGCGGCTCCCTGATTCTGTGTCCACAAGGATGGAGAGCCCTCACGTACATTCTGCTAACCAGCGTCTGTCCAGCAGCCTTCCCCGGTGGCTCAGACGGTACAGAATCTGCCTGTGGTGCGGGAGACCAGGGTTCAATCCCTGGGTCTAGAGGATGCCCTGGAGAAGGGCGTGGCAGCCCACTCCAGTACCACGGACAGAGGAGCCTGGCTGCAGTCCGTGGGGTCAGAGTGTCGGGCACGACTGACTCTTCAGTTCAGTCGCTCAGTCCTGTCCAACTCTTTGCGACTCCATGGACTGCAGCCAGGCTTCCCTGTCCATCACCAACTCCTGGAATTTATTCAAACTCATGTCCATCAAGTTGGTGATGCCATCCAGCCATCTCATCCTCTGTCGTCCCCTTCTCCTCCCACCTTCAATCTTTCCCAGCATCAGGGTCTTTTCCAGTGAGTCAGTTCTTTGCATCAGATGGCCAAAGCATTGGAGTTTCAGCTCAGCATCAGTCCTTCCAATGAACACCCAGGACTGGTCTCCTTTAGGATGGACTGGTTGGATCTCCTTGCAGTCCAAGGGACTCTCAAGAGTCTGCTCCAACACCACAGTTCAAAAGCATCAATTCTTCGGTGCTCAGCTTTCTTTATAGTCCAACTCTCACATCCATACATGACCACTGGAAAAACCATAGCTTTGACTAGACAGACTGAGTAACTAAGCACACAAATACATACATAACAAAGCCAATGCAAAGGCAGGCAGTTATAAACTACAGGAAAGAAAAGCGGCTATAGAAGAAAGAAGGGTAATTATGATATACTATAAAAATGAAAACAAAAAATTGTTCTAACCAAAAACTTTGATGTAACTTCCTGAGGGTGAGATGAGCAATGTGGGTACGGGTGAGGACTGGGTTTCAGGGCTGGGGTGCAGTTGCGCATGGCGAGTTGCCAGGCACATCGTTTGTACTTAGAGCTTAAAAGGATTCAGAAATAGTGGTTCTTAGCCCATCTTGCTACCTTGGGAAGGCATATCTAAATATGAAATTAAATAACTTGCATATCTTTCACTTCAAAATTTTTCAGTTATAAGTACAGTTAACTTCAACTTATATGTGAGTTAACGGTCCCCATTATTTTTTTGTTTGTTACTACGGAGAAACTGTTTAAACCAGCTCCCACGGAACCATTCCAGAATAGTTGTAGGCCATGTAAAGGCAGAGGCAGCCAAGTCAGTCCTGATTCAGGTGAAAAGTAAAGGTGAAAGCTGCTCAGTGTGTCTGACTGTTTGAGACCCCGTGCACTGACGGTACAGTCCATGGAACTCTCCACGCCAGGATACTAGAGTGGGTAGCCGTTCCCTTCTCTAGGGGATCTTCCCAAGCCAAGGTTCAAAGCCAGGTCTCTCTCACTGCAGGCAGATTCTTTACCAGCTGAGCCACCAGGGAAGCCCAAGAACACTGGAGCAGGTAGCCTATCCCTTCTCCAGGGGATCTTCCCGCCCCAGGAATTGAACCGGGGTCTCCTGCGCTGCAGGCGGGCTCTGTACCAGCTGAGCATCCAGGTGAAGGAAGTGCTGTTTGTTTGGCAGTAGGCAGGCCAGGTGGGGAAGCACACGACCTCACATCCCCGCCGTTCTGTTGGAAGCCCTGCAGGTAGGCTAAGCACCATTTATAAATGAGAGGGAGACAGGTTTAGTGAAGTTAGGCTGCTTGCCCAGATTCACACATGGTAAACGACCAGCCACCGTTCTGATGCAGCTCTAATCTAGATCATCCAATTTCAGATTCTGTAGGTTGTCCTAGAGGCCACTCGCCATTGTCTTTGCGTTCCGTAAGGAAGCTCTCCCGTGTGGCTTCGGGCCTTTTTCCTTAAAGCACGTGCGTCCTTGTGTGCATCCTTGTGTGCATAGGCAACACTTAGAGACGCGTTAGCACCTGTCCTTCTGAAACAGTCAGAAACCTGCAGAAGAGGGACGCTCCCAAGCTCACTCCACAAGACCACCCTCACCTTCACGCCAGAACCAGAGGAAGGTCCGTGTCACTGATGTGCTCCCAAGCTCACTCCATGAGACCACCCTCACCCTCACGCCAGAACCAGAGGAAGGTCCGTGTCACTGATGTGCTCCCAAGCTCACTCAGCGAGACCAGCCTCACCTTCACGCCAGAATCAGAGGAAGGTCCGTGTCACTGATGAGCAGAGGCAAGAGTGTCCAGCAGAGCCCCGGCAGACCAATCCAGCAGTGCGTTAGAAGGACTGTGCCCCGTGATCAAGAGCAATTTACCCCAGGGACACAAGGATTTTCCAGTATCTGCAGATCAGTCCATGCAATATATACCACATTCGTGCGTTGAAGAATAAAAAGCGTGTGATCACCTCAGTAAAGCACACGCATCCTTGGCTGCAATCGCAGGCTCGTGGCGACGCTCAGTCTCTCTCTGCTTTCCATCCTCTGGCCTGTGTCCCTGCCCTGCTCTGGCTGAATTAACACTGGGGAAGGAGCAGTGTGGTGGAGGCGTTTTTCAGGTTAAGAAAAAGTTTATTATAAAGATCAAAACTGAATTTTCATCCTATCAGATTTCTACTATTCATGTTAAAAGCTTGCATTTTTGTCTTTTACATATGCTAAATTGGCCTCAGTTATTCAGCAGTTCTGGCACATAATTACAAACGAAAAATGCTCTGGAAATACAAGTTTTCAGTAGTAAATTGGACATGTTATTATCTGAAAGCGGGATCAAGAGGGAGGGGAAGCTTACCTCTGCCCAGTTGGGTTTTACTCTGGGATTCTTTTAACAAAAGTTAACAGGTAGACAGGAAAGTTGATTAACGCATATAGCTCACATGTATATGGGAGATACCCAGGGGATAATGAGCGACCCTCGAAAAGATGACTTTGGATTTCAGGCTTAAATACCAACTTAATAGAGACAGGAGAGGAGAGTGTAGCCCTCATAGGGGAGAGTAAATGAATTTTAGGACAGATGAATGGACCCTGAGGAGAATGAATGGAAGGTATCTTTGTGACAAAGTTTGTCTGGAGGGACTTGGGACAGCTGCGTTCCTTTTCGAGGGTTTATGGGCGTTAGCGGTAAGAGGAGTTCAGAGAAAGCGTCTCCCTGCACTTGCTGATTCCAAGTGCCTCCAGCTCGAAATGCCCAGTATCCCCGCCAGCGTGGCCCGCTGCGGGGTGGCGCGTCCTGAACCACCTGCAGCCACACGCAGGCTGGCGTGCTCCCCCCCCTCAGCTTTCAGACTCACTCTCCACCCTGTCCCTAGCGCTGCTGCCTGGGCCGGGAGTCCTGGGCCGGGAGTCGGCAGCTGCTGAGGAGGCCTTGGTTGCATTCAGTGGATGGGTGGATGGGAGGAATGGAGGAAGAGCCTTAGGGCCCCCATTTGTTTTGCAGGAAGAATGCCAACACGCTGTTGAGGATCCTTATTCTATAAAATGCATTTGTATTTGTAAAACATTGTATAACTTCTCATAGTTTCAAAAGTTTTCTCAAGTTGTAATAACCTAGGACTGTTGCCCTGGTTCCTCCAAACAAGTGCCTGTGTCGAGATGCTGTACAGACTGGGTTATGCTGATCTTCCAGGCTGTTTACACCTAACTGTGGGCTTCCCCGGTAGCTCAGCTGGTAAAGAATCTGCCTGCAGTGCAGGAGACCCCAATTTGATTCCTGGGTCGGGAAGATCCCCTGGAGAAGGGAGAGGCTACCCACTCCAGTATTCTTGGGCTTCCCTGGTGGCTCAGACAGTAAAGAATCTGCCCGCGAGCAGGAGACCTGGGTTCGATCCCTGGGTTGGAAAGATCCCCTAGAGAAGGGAAAGGCTACCCACTCTAGTGTTTTTGCCTGGAGAGTCCTGTGAAGTCCCGTGAAGAGAGGAGCCTCGTGGGCTATAGACCACAGGGTCGCAGGAGTTGGGCGTGGCTGAGCGACTAAGCGCAGCGCAGCACAGGAGAGTGCTGACATTGGGTGACTTTCTGTTTCAGTGATTCCTTGCCTCTGTTGTGTCACTTGATTTTCAAAACAATGGCCTTTCAGAATAAAACCCTGGCTCTTCCACTAGACTTTTGACTTGCAAATCTTGGTTCAGCACCAAATCATGTGTGATCTAGACAGGTGGTTTAACCTCTCCAAGGACCAGTTCCCTCATCTATAGACAGAGACAATGACTGTACCCTTGTTGGACTGCCATGGGAAGCACATGCAGGTGAGGTTTTCGGGACAGAGCTAACGAAGAAGGCGTCGGCAGGCCACGCTCGCCTTAGAGGTGGCGGCAGTCACCGCTCCCTGTTAGGCATCTGCCCCGTTTTGTCCCTCTCTGCTTCCCCTCCCAACATAGGGCCAGTCATGGATGAGGTACTCAACAGATGACTGTTGGAATGAGTGAGGTAGGCAGGTACATTTCTTTTACATCAGAAAATTGTTTTCTAAATGACTAAATTGAGCTCAGAGACGTTGCCCCCAACAAGTTTTGAGCAGCTGCTATAAACCAGTCATTTAGATTATGTCATTTACTCTCCAGGCAGTGTTACTGGAGGTCCCCGTCTTTGAATCCTGAGCTCAGAACCATTTCCATTAAACTCTCCTGCCTGTCTCACAAGATACACAAGAATTCTTCTAGAGTCAGTGACTAATATATAATCATTATAGCATTTGGGAAAATAACTTTATATGACTTATAAAACAAATTGATTATCCACGTTTTATTTGTTTGATCACAAAAAAAACTATACGTGAAAATGTTATACTATTCTAAATATCCTAGGTTTTTGAATTCTGCAGTAAAAAAGACAACAGGTAACTGAGTATGAATATGATAAAATGAACAACTAAGGAAAGAAGAGTCTGAACAGATACAGAAAGGGCAGGATAAGTGAGTGCTTTACAAATGAAAGCAGATGTATGAAATTACAAGCTGTCAGATCAGCAGTGGAGATGAAGATGATAAAGTGGTTCCTCCCATAGATTATAATTATTCATTTTGCCCAGTCCTGTCTCCTTTCTCCGTAATGCTCATGGAACGAGAGAGGAGTGGGAAGCTGTCGAAAGGAATGATGTTTCCCACAGAAGAAGGGAAAAAGGGAGTCTAGGTACCAAGGGTATTTCTGATCATAAAACATCGTTCTATGACTTGTATTGTTTCTGGTGAGTTACAGCTGTTTTCCTGTGGAATATTTTTCAACTAACCATTCTGATTAATAAAAAGGATTCAGTTGCAACCACAGGAAGTTGCAGCTGTAAAGTTTGTTCACAGTCCTGCTGTGGAGGCCGTCAGCCTGGCTCCCAAAACCAGCGTCGCCGCCGGCCGCAGAGGTGTCAACAGCGGCAGATGGGTGGCCAAGGAAGGGAGTGGTTCACACGGACAGGCTGGAAAAGGCTGCTTGACAGCCGCGGCCATAATTAGGGTGATTGGGGAAAAAAGCCTAAATGTCAGTCTAAGGAACATAGGCTTCTCCATGATGATTTTGACACTTTTCCTCCAAGAAAATGCTGCATAGATATCTTTGCTAAATCCCTCGTTACCTTTAGAAAAATAATTTGAAGAAATTATATTCTCTTTAATTTTGAACTGTGTAATATTTGTATATACTGAAAATAAATGGAACATATATAAGTTGCAAAGTATAATAATCATGGTAAATAATGTTTTAAGGGAATTTTAAACTGGTCCTTTCCCACTCATAAGATTTTTGCTCCTAATTTCCAAGCAGCGAAGCAGAGACATTTAAATACAGCCATATAAACAGCAGCGAGCGTGCGTGGTCCTCGTTTACGTTGCAGACGCGCACACACATCTTGGCTCCTTCAGTCCAGCGCCGCCCTGAGGCTGGGGCCCGTGCGCTGGATCGTGTGCGGCTTCAGAGGCCGTCGGGCAAGGATCCCTTCCCCCAGCTTCCCTTTATCCAGATCAGCTGAGTTACTGATTTACCTTCTTCGAGCCTAAGTTGTTATTTTGGTGTTCTTACTGGCCCAGATACCTGAAACAGGATTGCCTCTCATTACTCTTCCCCTTCTGCTTAGTGATCTCCAGTAACTACCAGACCTGCCTCGGCCTTCTGATGCATTACCCACTCATCGGGGACGTTCACTCACTGATTCTTAAGGCTCTGTTCCTTCGTGACCCGAAGGTAAGCTTCCCAAGTGGGCCGTGCACAGTGTTAAGTGGGATGAAAAATTGGGTCTCCTCATGACTCTAAGGATTCGTAAGGTAAAATTTGCCTAATGGCAGATGAATCACCTGCTGAAAGAATTTGCCTGAGTCTCAGGCCAAAACTCCCCTACCTGACGGGCTGGCAGCTCAGCGGGCAGAGGACACCAGCTGAGAGGTGGGAGTGTGCTCTGCCGTCACTCAGAAGGGCCTCCTGCCCGCCTGCTCCCTTGGGAACCCAGGACGTGGCTGAGCACCCGCGCCTGCTGGGAACCGTACTTGGTGACCATCAGCTTCCCGCTCGGGGGCCAAAACTGACCCAGGTAGAGCCTTGAGGACCGTGTGAAGACCAAGGCATTAGCGCTCTGAAAAACACACCCATTTTCTAAGAGTTTATAATGTAATGAAATACTAAGTTACTTCATATTATGAATGTCTATTTATTTTGTGGGTTAAGAATAACCTAATAAAGGAAAGATCTAAAGAGTATTTAATACTGACTTCTCTATTTGAACTTAAGTCACCAAAATTTTCTTTATACTCCAGAGAAAAAGTGGGTTCTTTTACAACTGTTATATTTCTTGAAAATAGGAACATTAAGTGATCTTAAAAAAAAAAACCAGCTGTGACTCTTTGATGCTTCAGAGCCAAACAGAACTACTGGATGGAGCCTGGGAGAGGAAGCGTGGACAGGAGGCCGCGGGTGGGAACCCGGCCGTTGGCGCCCTGGCAGGCCCCTGCAGTCGCGCTGGCCGCGGTGCAGCCGTCTCTGAGTCGCGCTGGCCATGGTGCAGCCGTCTCTGAGTCGCGCTGGCCGTGGTGCAGCCGTCTCTGAGTCGCTCTGGCCGCGGTGCAGCCGTCTCTGAGTCAGTCTGTCTGGGGGTCCACTGCCAGGGCTCAGTCTGACCCATGTGGACCTCCAAGCCCAACGTGAGCCTGACTGAGAGATTTCTGTCCTTGCCTCAGGTGTTGACTTCAGCCTTTAAGCATATCTTATATTTATTTTTGGCTTGGTTTTAAATTTTTGTTTTTCTTGTACCTGTATCTATTTTCTCAGAAATGCACAATTTTTATATCATTTCTCCAGCACAGAATTTCATTATGTATCAGAAACATAATCCATCATTTCTCTGATACATAAGGTAGCTTATCTTTTTTCTGGTAAGGTTTAGGAGTCAGACTATGAAAAACATAAAGTCCCATATTTTTTATGTGTATGTAGGCTGTAGAAGTATATATTTTTAATATGAAATAGCCAAGATTAGTGGCATGTCTATAAAGGGAATAAGAATGAAGTTGCTGGTCGGTGAGGTATCTGAGTTTTGATCTACAGACTTATGGTAAATTCTGTCTGCTCAGCACTGGTAATTATTAGTCATACAGAGTCGGACAAAAATTGCTAAAATAGCCATTTGAATTATCCATTTGTGTGATTTGTTTGGTTTAATTGAAAGGAGAAATGAATCCGTTATGTAAACTATCCATCTTGTTAAGTTTTTTCCTAGCTAAATATGGTTGTCCTTCCTATACCAGTTACATGTATAGTTGCGGAATTCTGATGCTGAATCCATCAATGTTATTAGCAGAATCTGTGATTTTAGAGTGCTTTTCATCTCAAGAAGGTCGCAGAGGGACTTCCTCCTGTGGCCCAGTGGATAAGACTGCAGTCAGTCCCTACTCAGGGAACTAGATCTGCAGCTAGGGCCTGGAGCAGCCAAACAAATGAGTAAAAATTTAAAAAAGAGGAAGGTAGTGTGTGTGTGTGTGTGTGTGTGTGTGTGTGTGTGTGTATACATAGGGAGAGAGAGAGAATAATGAAACCAGTTCTACAAGCATTAAATTCTTTTGTAAGGTTTAAGAGGGAAAAAAAATGGCATAAAAAGGTATCTGAAAAATAGTATTCCTCACTTTTACATTCAGGGTCTTACCCAGTTAAAACAATCACGGTAAGTGTCCAAAAGTGAGGACCGTAATCTGGTGTTTCTGAGACATGAGAAGCTGGGCAGAAGGCAGGAGTCATGTTGAAAAAGCTTTTGAGAACAAGGTCGTGACCTGGTGACATTGGTCAGGGAAAATAGAGACAGCCGCAGCATTTCAAGGGGGTTTCAGACGGCCAGCTCAGCGAGGCGGGAGTCTAGCTAAGGGTATGTACTGCTGACCCTCTGCCTTTGTCAGTACGTGTCAAATGATAACTAACATCACTCGGCACTCTTGTGCCGATTGGAGGTCTGTCGCAGTGCGGGGTCCTGGGTTTAGCCAGGAGCCTGAGCTAGGAATCCAGACACTGCTTCAAGTCTTGACTCTCCTACCAAACACCCTGTCATCTGGTGAGATCCACGCGTCCTGAGTCTCCGTCTTCTCTTGTGTTGAATTACTTTGCCTCTGATAACCCACCCAAGCAGGGCAGCCTTTGACCATAAAGAACTGACTTCTAATGATATAATAAGATCAAAGACACAAGTGCAAAAAGAAAAAAAGAAATTTACATATTTCTAAAGCTCCCCAAGCAGATATGTAGTTCATGTCAATTATGAACTCATAGGGGAGGCCATGGACACTTCAGTTCAGTTCAGTTGTGTCTGACTCCTTGTGACCCCATGAACTGCAGCACGCCAGGCCTCCCTGTCAGAGAAGGCAATGGCAACCCACTTCAGTACTCTTGCCTGGAAAATCCCATGGACAGAGGACCCTCATGGACTGCAGTCCATGGGGTCGCTGAGAGTCGGACACGACTGAGCGACTTCACTTTCACTTTTCACTTTCATGCATTGGAGAAGGAAATGGCAACCCACTCCAGTGTTCTTGCCTGGAGAATCCCAGGGACGGGGGAGCCTGGTGGGCTGCCGTCTATGGGGTCGCACAGAGTCGGACACGACTGGAGCGACTTAGCAGCAGCAGGCCTCCCTGTCCATCACCAACTCTGAGTTTACCCAAACTCATGTGCATTGAGTTGGTGATGCCACCTCATCCTCTGTCGTCCCCTTCCTCTCCTGCTCCCAATCCCTCCCAGTATCAGGGTCTTTACCAATGAGTCAACTCTTCATATGAGGTGGCCAAAGTATTGGAGTTTCAGCTTCAGCATCAGTCCTTCCAATGAACACCCAGGTCTGATCTCCTGGGAGGGAATAAAGAGAGGAGGAAAAGTTGTTGCTAGTACCCCACCCCATCCTCTGAAAATCCAGACGTCAGAGTGCTTTAAATGTTTCCTGTGTGTTAGCAGCAATGAAACACTGAAATCAGAGTGAGTATATCCACACAGGCAGATCTCTCTGAACTAGTGGAAAGAAGAGGTTTGAAGCGCGGGAGTTTGCTCCCCATGTCCCAGCTTCACGAGGCAGTTGTGCTTAGCGCTGCTGACAGAGTAAGACAGGAATAAACAGCTGCGGGCCTCCCTGGTTCCTCGTCAGCCTTCAGAGGAGCGCTTCGTCCTCCCGCGAGCCCTCAGGCCCAGTGGAGGCTGCTCAGTTGAGGACAGACTGTAGTAGGGCTCAAGACACTGGGCTGTTACTTGTTTTCCATCAGATGTAGGCATTGCTGGGAAACTGCGTCTCATCCTAGCAGATTGAGGTGATGGGCCTGGAAACTAACCACAGGCTCAGACTCCTCCACGTCTCCAAGCCCTTTGCCATGCTTGGTTTGGTCCTCACTGCAGGCTCCAAGTCGGGCAGAGCGGGTTATCTCTCCTCTTGCTTTTTCAGTGCAGAGGGATTAAGGCCATGTGGCTTTCCCCAGGCCAAGCTGCCTGCAAGCCTGCAAACCAGCTAGAGCGGTTCCAGACCCTGCTTCTGCTCACCCGCTCCTGAGAGCCCGGGCACCTGCTCTCCCTTCCCCAGGAAGCCGTTCCAGGCCCAGATAAGCAGGTGTTTTCCCTTTGAGTGCCCTCAGCACCTTAGGTTAGCGATTTGCTTAATCACTAAATCATAGGTTAGCGATTTGCTTGTATCTTTTATCGGTTATCTCTCCTCGTGATCCTCTCATTTGATAGCTTTAGCCTTGTGTCCTGCAGTGATTGCTCGTAAGAAGACAGTGGTAAATTGAATGCTGCCTCTAATCTGGATGGATCTCCCTCACCTCACCTGTTTTCACCTCCCCTCACCATATCCACATTCCACAGAAACCGTGGTCAGTGGTATATTTGTCAGCTGCCATCTTTCTAGAGACCCTAAAGTTTGAAGTTAAAGGACATCTAGTTCCTTATGAAAACCTGTTACTACCCTCTAATACCATGGAACAGCGCAGACACAAGAAAGAATCCAGTCAGCATTCTTCACTTAGACTGTGCGGCTTCCGGAGCCGCACGGAACCAAGAGAGTGGGGCCCTCCTCCTCCTGTGCGCCAGCAAACTGAGGATGAGAGTGGAGCTGAGCGTGTGCGCAGGGCCGCGCCGCTTCTCGGCAGCAGGTCCAGGGGCAGAACCCAGGTCTTTCAGCCTCCTTCCCGCCTGAGAGGTGTACATTGTATTAGTTTTAAAAATGGTAGAGTCTTAGTTTCTGACACTTCTCGTATAGATTCTTTTATACATGCTACTGCTACTGCTGCTGAGTCGCTTCAGTCGTGTCCGACTCTGTGCGACCCTGTAGACGGCAGCCCACCAGGCTCCCCCATCCCTGGGATTCTCCAGGCAAGAACACTGGAGTGGGTTGCGATTTCCTTCTCCAATGCAGGAAAGTGAAAAGTGAAAGTGAAGATGCTCAGTCATGTCTGACTCTTAGCGACCCATGGACTGCAGCCCACGAGGGTCCTCTGTCCATGGGGTTTTCCAGGCAGGAGCACTGGAGTGGGGGGCCATCGCCTTCTCCATCTGTTATACATAGCAGTAGGTATTTATCTGCACCTGTAGTAAGTGAAATGGACGTGTTTGTGAGTGACCCAGGAACTACCTGCAGTGTTGTTAATGTGAAGAGACTGGGTATCAGTGTCTGCAGCGCCCTCCTCTGTTCACCAGTGTGGTTTCTATACTTGCTCTTCAGACCACACTCTGATGCTTGGTTGCCTGTCTTTTGTTATGTTAGAATCACTGAGCAGATTTCCAAAAGCAATCCACTAAATGAAGTACGGGGATGGAAGGAGGGCAGTCTGAAAATATGAAGGGATTAAAAACCATTGTTCTAACTAGTTGTTCAAATTCCAAAAAAAAAATTTAAAAACCCAATTAGAAACAAAAGTCATAGAGAATGTGAACATATTGTGTTCCTTAAATAACCAGATGTTCTTTCCTTCCTGAAGGCAGTAAGGGCTCGGAATAAAAGGTTTAAAACTATTGTTTTAAGTTAACTGTGAATTTTGCAAATCTGCTTTTACCCTTCAGCAAATAAAATTCTCATACGGAAACATAAGCAAAGTAATTTTCATTTTTCGGTCCTCTCTTATTTGTGATGCGTGTTAAGTGCTAACCTTATCACAAAGACTTACTACAAATGAAGTACAGTACATTGATTAACACTGTAGATTATTCAGTAAGACTTTGACAGCCACCGTTTGAAGACTAGAATATTGTCAAAAAATTATTTCCGGTAAGTTTGCAAGCATCTCTTTTAGCAGTGACTGTTACTGTTTATGGGAGAAAACTGCTAGAAATAAGATAACTTAATTCTGCAGTCATTCTTGTGCACAAAAACATCCTGTAAAACATAGTGTGCAGTGTTCTTGGGCTTGGCCACTTCTGATTTGGCTTTTGTTTGGATCTGTGTTAGACTTTGCTTTTTTAAATTATAAAATCCAAATACTCAGATTTTATGCCAGTAATAGATTTTTATTTTTTTAATTCCAAAACCCTCACTGCACATGCGACTTTTTTTTTTAATGTCAAATGTCATTTTACTAAAATGTCATATATCAGAATTGACATGGTAAGTGGATTCAAGTCTGTGGTGATGATGATAGAAGAAGCTTCACTCTGGCAAAGCCGTTATAATGTCTTCTTCTCTGAACGGGGAAGGACCTAAAACCACACACACTGACTCTGGGAGTGCACACTGTCCATTTATCTACTTTTCCTGATGTTCTTGTCGAAGGTTCTGTTCAGATTTCCTAGGATACTTTTTGTGTGATTTTATTATAGAAAGAATGAGTTACTTGTGGTTTTGTCATGCTTTTTCCCCCTAAGAGCTGAAGCGGTTCCCTGAAATCTGTCTTTCTTGAAGAGTCATATTTCTGTGTGTTTTCTCTCTTAGTTACCAAAGCGGGTGTTTTTTTCTTTGTATCTACACATGATTCTATGTTGTTCTTTTTATCACTAGATTTTAAACAGCTAAATGTTTATTGTAGTTTAAAAAGTATTGGTGATTCCTCAGTTATGTTTTCACATTCAATCAGAAATATAGACTTTCTGAGATAGACTAACCTTAAAAACCTCAAGTTTTACTTCTGAGTAAATAGTGGTTTTCAAAAATCTATAAAAGAGTAATCAAAATATCTTTATTGAACCAGTATGTGAAGTTTGTTATTTATTACGTTCAGACATTTCATAAAGCAGAATTCTGTGTTCCTCAAAACTTATTAGGGGTTTCCTAGGGCCTTTAATTTTGGATTCGTTCTGTAAAGTGCTTTGAGTTTGTCACTCAGCAGACCTTCACTGTGCATTGCCCTGCACTGGCACTGTTTAGCTGCTGGTGATATTAAAGGTGGACCAGAAAATGGCCCTTACCGTAATAGACAAGCCAAGTGTTACGAAAGATGCGGATAGGATGTCATCCTTAAAGTGAGAAGAGGGGGAAGAATCTGATCTCGATGAAGACCTCCACGGGTTGGTCTAAAGGCTCGCTCTCAGGAGACTCCATTTCAGGTGAGAACTGTTTGAGGGGAAGGAACTAGCTAGCCAAAGAGTCGGGAAAGGAGCCTCCAAGAAAGGGAACAGCAAACACAGACTCCAAAGGAGGAAGGAGCTTGGACTGTTAGTGGAACCAAAGACCAGCAAACTGGCCGGGGCCCTGCCTGAGACCCCGATGGGCCCGCGAGGCTGCTGAGGTCACAGTCTGAAGCTCCAGGAAGATGCTGGATTCTGGATGGCTCTCATCTAGCAGACAGCATTTGTCCATTGATGGAATGAGTGCCTTGAGCCTAGAGGGGGATGAGGATGGCACCCTGTAGCATCCGTTCTACCAGCTAATGCTGACTTGGGCAGTTGATGTAGTCATCATCATTATTACCATCATCATTGTCATCATTTATTGGCTCCCAGATCTGAAAAGTCAATGGGTAGGGCTAGTTTCAAGCACAGCTGGATTCATAATCTCCAATGATATTTTCCCTAGTATGTCTTATTCTCTGGCCTCTGTTTTCCTTTCTGTTGTCTTCTTTCACGCTCCAGAGTGTGGCAGAGAAGGATGTCATAGCTCTAGGCTTACAGCATCTCAGTGGAAAGGCCCTCTTTCTCAAAATTTCTAGCAAAAGTTCTGGGCTGTTTTTGACCTCCTGGAGTCACTGGCATATCCTTGAACCTATCCCAGTGGCCAGGTGACTGTAGGCTTTGACTGACCAAGACTGGATCATATATCTATCCCAGAGCCTGAGTGGGATCATTCCTACACAAACCACATGAACTTAATCCCAAGAAGGAGTAGCTTCTCAAAGGGAAAATGTGTTGGAGTTTTATTATCCAAGGCTGACAGATAGAAGTCTTCCATGGGTAGGTGGGCTGTCAGTAGGAAATAGGACAGAAGGTCCATCTCAGGCAAGGGACTAACCCGAGCAATGACACGGGAGTGTTGAAGCATACAGCCTGTCCAGTGACTTGCACACGGCGTGCGTCTGCGCTCAGTCACTCCAGTCATGTCTGACTCTTTGCCGCCTGTGGACTGTAGCCCTCCATTCTCCTCTGTCCATAGGACTCTCCAGGCAAGAATTCTGCAGTGGGTTGCCATGCCCTCCTCCAGGGAATCTTCCTACCCAGGAATAGAACCCACGTCTCTTACATCCCTGCATTGCAGGTCCTTTACCACTAGTGCCGCCTGGGAAGCTAGCAAATAGCATATTTTTATGCAAAAACACATCTGATATATAAAAACCTCTCTGTCTTCCCTGATACAGATATAGACCCATGCCCCTTTACTCAGGGGAAGAAGAACACATTGGGAGTGATACATTATTCAGGTCATATTTCCATATGCACACAGAGTCCAACCACAAGCGACATTGTGCTCCCTTGGGAAGCCTCTCTGAAAGATGATGGGATAGGACAAGGAAGAGGAAAGGAAGAAAGAGAGGAGGAGAATGAATTCTGGCAGGTTTTGCTCGCAGCTGGAGCAAGGCTGAGTGAGCCACCGATTTTCCCTGCGGCTGTTCCATCGTAACCAAAGTGGGCCTGGGTGAGCTACAGCAGTCTGGGCCGGCAGCTCCGCGGCCGGCGATGACAGAGTGTGGGCCTGATAGGAATTCGTGTCACTCTCTGATGGGTGGCAGCTTTGGTGATTGCCACAGAAGCTTGGAGTGAAGAGTCTGGTGTAATCAAAAGGTCTTGGTGCTTGGGAGAGAGCTGGACAAGAAACTGGGGTCTCTTTGCTGGGCCACCAGCATTTTTAGTGATGCGAGTCAGGTACCCATGAAAAGACAGCAGTGCATTCTCAGAAAGACCCCTCCCAACTCTGTGCCTGGATATGAGGATGGATAGAAGGTATGTTTTAATAGATATGAGGGTAGCATAGCTCTCAGGGGGCAGTAAACAGAAGCTCCAAGGGGAAAACATGGGCATACAGTACAGAAGCTTGAGTTCAATAGAGTCATCAAGCTGTCAGATTATGTCTGACCTTGCTAGAGAGATCAAAGAGAGTTTAACCAGGACATTGACTTTACAGAATAAAAGAATTTATCTTTATAGAGATAATCTGGTTATGCCATATCATCTGAAGAAAGAGAAAAAACGTTAAGCGTCAATGGGTTATACTTTTTATGATTATATAAAAAGATTAACAGAGCTATGGTTTGCATTGTCTTTTTTTAATCAAAATATAGTTGATTTACAACACTGTTAATTTTTGCTGTACACAAAGTGATTCAGTTATATATATATATATATATACATAAGCAAATAGCATATTTTTATGCAAAAACACATCTGATATATAAAAACCTCTCTGTCTTCCCTGATACAGATATAGACCCATGCCCCTTTACTCAGGGGAAGAAGAACACATTGGGAGTGATACATTATTCAGGTCATATTTCCATATGCACACAGAGTCCAACCACAAGCGACATTGTGCTCCCTTGGGAAGCCTCTCTGAAAGATGATGGGATAGGACAAGGAAGAGGAAAGGAAGAAAGAGAGGAGGAGAATGAATTCTGGCAGGTTTTGCTCGCAGCTGGAGCAAGGCTGAGTGAGCCACCGATTTTCCCTGCGGCTGTTCCATCGTAACCAAAGTGGGCCTGGGTGAGCTACAGCAGTCTGGGCCGGCAGCTCCGCGGCCGGCGATGACAGAGTGTGGGCCTGATAGGAATTCGTGTCACTCTCTGATGGGTGGCAGCTTTGGTGATTGCCACAGAAGCTTGGAGTGAGGAGTCTGGTGTAATCAAAAGGTCTTGGTGCTTGGGAGAGAGCTGGACAAGAAACTGGGGTCTCTTTGCTGGGCCACCAGCATTTTTAGTGATGCGAGTCAGGTACCCATGAAAAGACAGCAGTGCATTCTCAGAAAGACCCCTCCCAACTCTGTGCCTGGATATGAGGATGGATAGAAGGTATGTTTTAATAGATATGAGGGTAGCATAGCTCTCAGGGGGCAGTAAACAGAAGCTCCAAGGGGAAAACATGGGCATACAGTACAGAAGCTTGAGTTCAATAGAGTCATCAAGCTGTCAGATTATGTCTGACCTTGCTAGAGAGATCAAAGAGAGTTTAACCAGGACATTGACTTTACAGAATAAAAGAATTTATCTTTATAGAGATAATCTGGTTATGCCATATCATCTGAAGAAAGAGAAAAAACGTTAAGCGTCAATGGGTTATACTTTTTATGATTATATAAAAAGATTAACAGAGCTATGGTTTGCATTGTCTTTTTTTAATCAAAATATAGTTGATTTACAACACTGTTAATTTTTGCTGTACAGCAAAGTGATTCAGTTATATATATATATATATATACTTTCCATGATGATTTATCTCAGGATATTGAATACAGTTCTCTGTGGTATACAATATGACTTTGATGCTTACCCATTATATATATATGCAATGGTTTGTATCAGCTAATCCCAGACTCCCAGTCCATTCCTCCCTCACTGCCCCGCCCTCCCTTCCTTAGCAACCCCAGGCATGTTCTCTGTATCTGGGTTTACATTCATTGTTAAAACTTTGTCTTCCTTAATTTGAAAGTAACTTTCCCTCTTAGGGCTTCTCTAGTGGCTCAGATGACAAAGAATCTGCCTGCAATGCGGGAGACCTGAGTTCAGTCCCTGGATCTGGAAGATCCCTTGAAGAAGGGACTGGCTACCCACTCCAGTAGTTTGGCCTGGAGAATCCCATGGACAGAGGAACCTGGTGGGTTGCAGTCCATGGGGTCGCAAAGAGTCAGACAAGACTGAATGCCTAACACTTTCACTTTCCCTATTTGGGGATCAGATGGTACAGATAAACCAAGTTAATCTATACTTCTTGAACAAATAAACATACTTGACAAACAACTGAAAGTACAGAAATTAAAACAGAATAGTTACCTGGGCAAATATATGGGCTACGAGGTTTTCTGAGAGCATGTCTGTACCAGGAAGATGCAGCTGATTTGTCCAAGCAATGAGAAGCCAAATGATGTGATCCAAGAAAGGTCACCAGACAGCAGTTTCCCAAAATATTTTTATGAAGCAGAAGTCTTAAAAAATTCTCTAATTGTTTGAGAAATATGTTTATCTTACTCTAGAAGATCCACAGGGAACATTAGCTTATGAAAGGCTCTGAGAAGTCCTATAGGAAATAAAACTGCTTAACTATTTAATCAAACCTTTCTTAAATACCTTTGAACCTCTTTTCATTTTTTATTTTTTGTTCCCAACACCTGTTAATATTCTATATGAAGTGCTTTAAATATGCTATGGCAGATCAAGTGTATGATTTTGAGAATTTCTTTCTTAACTTCAGTCTTTATCTATAAAATTAGATAATTAGGTTAAATTTATTTTATTGAAGTATATTTGATTTACAATGTTATGTTCATTTCTACTATACAGCAAGGTGATTCAGTATTATATTTATACATTCTTTTTCATATTCTTTACCATTATGTTCATAGGATAATATCATAGGATTAATATGATATCATTAATATCATAGGATATTGAACATGGTTCCTTGTGGTAAACAGTAGGGCCTTGTTGTTTATCCATCCTATATATAATAGTTTGCATCTATGCAATTAGGTTAAATACTACTTCCCTCTGAGCTCCTATGATTCTAATTATTGCACATTAGTGGCAGAACTAAAACTAGAAGAGAGGAGGCAGATGAGCTTCTGTGAGCAACCATCATTTCTTGCCTGGACCACTACCATAGTTTCCACCCTGCTCTGCCACTTCCAATCTTGTCTCTCCCTAAACTCTGTCCTACACTGCAGCCAGAGATACCTTCTAAAATGCAAATAAGATCATGTGTCACATCTCTGCTCTCAAACCTTTGAGGTTCCCTCCAGGCTCTGAGGCAGACCCCTGAGACTTTGTAATAACCAGAAAGCTTTTGCTTAATATATCACCAGCCACGAATACATGCTGAAATCATACATTTTTTAGGTTAAAAAAAAAACCACACAACTTATTGTTTAATAGAAATGGTGGACACCAAAAAGAAAAAATGCAACAGACAGCCTAAATATCCAAAGAGGAGTCTACAGACTATGTGGGAACTTGGTAGAAATGCTGGGACTTAGGCTCAGCCCAGTTCCTCTGAATCAGAATTTGCCTTTTGATTTGTGTGAATAGGAGAGCTTGAGGGACACTGTATTAGAGATAATCTAAGTCATTTGCAGGTCCTTTGGGGTTGGGATCAAGGCACAGGCTTTAGACTCAGGCCTGGTTTTGAATCTAAACTATGTTGTGACCTTAAGCAGTTTCCTTAGCATCTGAGCCTCCGTTTTTTCATCTGTACAATGGGAGATTAAAACAAACTAGTACCTTGCTCATAAATAAATTGTGAGGCTTAAACAATATATTAGAGACAGCCTTTGTCACTGTTTCAACATACAGTCCTTAATATAAGCTAGTAATATATTGGGAAACTAATAAGCTCATGGAGGTCCTCCAGCATTTGATATCATGGCCTAATGGTTAGAACAAGGTAGGGGTGAGACAAGGTAGGAAAAAGGGGTAAGACTTTGAACTCATTCTCTAAGGAGTTACTGAGTACCTATGATGGGCCAGCCCTCTGGAAGGAACCAGGGTTATGTGGCGGGCAGGGCACTGTCCTTGCCCTCATGAAGCACACAGCCTGTTAGGTCACAGACATCATCGGCAGGGGGCATGAGTGCCACTGAAAATAGACTTGGCCATGCTCTGTCCTTGTTTGGCACAGATCTCGCTGCAGCAGGGCTGCAATTCCAGCTGATCCTCCTCGCTGGCTCTTAATTCTCCTAAGGATTTCTCCTTGGGGAATTAAAAAGAGTCCCATTTCCCTCCTCTACCTCAAGGTATTATTTTGTCCATTTGGAGAGGGAAAAATACCCATCAGCTGTTTTAGGTGGAAAATATCTTTCTTATTCCTATATGAAACCATATATTTTTTTCCAGGACTTTCTGGGTCACTGAAACCTCAGCATGTGTCTGTTTATCTAGGACTCTTGGGTGACCCCTTCATTTGCCGAGCAAGCTCTCCTGTGTATACAGGGCTTGGCAGCCTCCAGGATGCTTTTTCTAATCAAGATATCTCTCTTTCCTAGCTTGGTGGAGCTGGAAGTCCTGCCTGGGTAAGGCTTGAAGAGAAGCAGGGAATGAGGCAAACACAAGCATGATCTCACTGTCAAATCTCCCCTATCCCCAGTTCCTCTGTAAATTTCCCATGAGTTTGTGAAAGTTCTATGGGTTTTGATACACTAAAACGTAATACTGGCATGAGGAAGATAAAAAGGAATTGCTGGCTGGCTTCTATAATTTTGATAAATTTTCCTATTCATATAGGAAAGCTTTGTTGGAATTTTCTAGCGAGTATTTTCAGGAGAATAGAGCCTTGACAGCTGGGAACGCTGTCTTGGGTGCCCTGTGTCCCTGGTCATGGCGAGAAAGAGCTTTGTGAGAGAGCCTAGAGGAAATACAACCATTTCTCAGAGCAAAGGGCTATTCCAGGTCAGAGGAATGGAATTCCATTTTGTTTTTTTTAATTAATTAATTTATTTTAATTGGAGCTACTTTACAACATTGTGGTGGTTTTTGCCATACATTGACATGATCTAGCCATGCATGTACAAGGGTCCCACCATCCTGAACTCCCCTCCCAGTTCTCTCTCCAGGATTTGCATTTTGAATGAAAGCTATCTCTCTAAGGATATCCCCATTTTATTTTATTTTCTCTTGGCTTTATTTATTTATTTCATTTTTTAACACTGAAGTATAAATGATTTATAATATTGTACTAGTTTCAGGTAGATAGTAAGGTGATTCAGTTATATATACATTACTATATAATATATATTATTCATCTCTCTATATATATTATATAGGTTTTTTTATTTAATACTTTATTTTATTTTACAATACTGTATTGGTTTTGCCATACATTGACATGAATCAGCCACAGGTGTACACGATCTCCCAATGCCGAAGCCCCCTCCTACCTCCAACCCCACACCATCTCCCCAGATCATCCTGTACACCAGCCCCAAGTATCCTGTATCCTGTATTGAACATAGACTGGCGCTTCATTTCTTATATGATAGTATACATGTTTCAGTGCCATTCTCCCAAATCATCCCACCCTCTCCTTCTCCCTCAGAGGCCAAAAGTCTGTTCTATACCTCTGTGTCTCTTATGTTGTCTCACTTACAGGGTCATCATTACTATCTTTCTAAATTCCATATATATGTGTCAGTATACTATATTGGTGTTTTTCTTTCTGGCTTACTTCACTCTGTATAATCGGCTCCAGTTTCATCCATCTCATTAGAACTGAGTCAAATTTATTCTTTTTAAGGGCTGAGTAATACTCCATTGTGTATATGTACCACAGTTTTCTTGCCCATTCATCTGCTGATGGACACCTAGGTTGTTTCCATGTCCTGGCAATTATAAACAATGCTGCAATGAACATTGGGGTACATGTATCTCTTTCAATTTTGGTTTCCTTGGTGTGTATGCCCAGCAGTGGGATTGTTTTATATACACACGTATATATATTTTTTCAGATTTCTCTACCAGACTTCCCTGGTGGCTCAGACGGTAAAGAATCAGCCTGCAATGCAGGAGGCCCGGGTTCAATCCCTGGGTCAGGAAGATCTCCTGGAGAAGGGAATGGCTATCCACTCCAGTATTCTTGCTTGGAGAATCTCATGGACAGAATAGCCTGGTGGCTCCTGGTGCATGGGGCTGCAAAGAGTCGGACACAACTAAGTGACTAACATAGACAGACATAGGTTATTACAAAATAGTGAGTAGAGTTACCTCTGCTGTAAGTGGGTTCTTGTTGGTTATCTATTTTATATATGCTTATTTTGGGCTTCCCAGGTAGCTCAGTAGTAAAGAACCTGCTTGCCAACGCAAGAGACACAGGTTCGATCCTGGGTAAGGAAGATCCCCTGGAGGAGGAAATGGTTACCCATTCCAGTGGTCTTGCCTGGAAAATCCCATCGACAGGAGTCTGACGGGCTACAGTCCATGCGGTCACAAAGAATCAGAGTGACTGAGCACAGATGGGTATGGGGTATGCTTATGTTAATCCCAAACTCCTAATTTAATCCTCCTTCCACATTTATGGTGTGTATGCCCAGCAGTGGGATTGTTTTATATACACACGTATATATATTTTTTCAGATTTCTCTACCAGACTTCCCTGGTGGCTCAGACGGTAAAGAATCAGCCTGCAATGCAGGAGGCCCGGGTTCAATCCCTGGGTCAGGAAGATCTCCTGGAGAAGGGAATGGCTATCCACTCTAGTATTCTTGCTTGGAGAATCTCATGGACAGAATAGCCTGGTGGCTCCTGGTGCATGGGGCTGCAAAGAGTCGGACACAACTAAGTGACTAACATAGACAGACATAGGTTATTACAAAATAGTGAGTAGAGTTACCTCTGCTGTAAGTGGGTTCTTGTTGGTTATCTATTTTATATATGCTTATTTTGGGCTTCCCAGGTAGCTCAGTAGTAAAGAACCTGCTTGCCAACGCAAGAGACACAGGTTCGATCCTGGGTAAGGAAGATCCCCTGGAGGAGGAAATGGTTACCCATTCCAGTGGTCTTGCCTGGAAAATCCCATCGACAGGAGTCTGATGGGCTACAGTCCATGCGGTCACAAAGAATCAGAGTGACTGAGCACAGATGGGTATGGGGTATGCTTATGTTAATCCCAAACTCCTAATTTAATCCTCCTTCCACATTTCTGGCTCAGAGGTTAAAGCGTCTGCCTCCAATGTGGGAGACCCGGGTTTGATCCCTGGGTCGGGAAGATCCCCTGGAGAAGGAAATGGCAATCCACTCAAGTATTCTTGCCTAGAGAATCCCATGGACGGAGAAGCTTAGTAGGTTACAGTCCACGGGGTTGCAAAGAGTCGGACACGACAGCAATTTCACCTCACCTCCACATTTCCTCTTTGGTAACCATTGTTTTTTATATAAGTTCATTCAATCAGTATTTTTTTTTTAAAAAAAATATAGATATAAGTGATATCATATGATATTTGTCTTTCTCTTTATGACTTACTTCACTTACTGTGGTGATCATCTCTAGGTTCATCCATGTTGCTACAAATGGTATGGTTTCATTTTTTTTATGGCTGAGTAAAATTCCATTATATAAATATACCACATCTTCTTTATCCATTGATCTGTGAATAGACATTTGTGTTAATTCCATGTCTTGCTATTGTAAATAGTGCTGCAGTGAACATTAGAGTGAACAGTGAACTTCCAGATGTTCAAGCTGGTTTTAGAAAAGGCAGAGGAACCAGAGATCAAACTGCCAACATCCACTGGATCATGGAAAAAGCAGGAGAGTTCCAGAAAAACATCTACTTCTGCTTTATTGACTATGCCAAAGCCTTGACTGTGGGGATCACAATAAACTGTGGGAAATTCTGATCACCTGACCTGCCTCTTGAGAAATCTGTATGCAGGTCAAGAGGCAACAGTTAGCACTAGACGTGGAAAAACAGACTGGTTCCAAATAGGAAAAGGAGTGAGTCAAGGCTGTATATTGTGACCCTGCTTATTTAACTTCTATGCAGAGTACATCATGAGAAACGCTGGGAGGGAAGAAGCACAAGCTGGAATCAAGATTGCTGGGACAAATATCAATAACCTCAGATATGCAAATGACACCACCCTTATGGCAGAAAGTGAAGAGGAACTAAAAAGTCTCTTGATGAAAGTGAAAGAGGAGAGTGAAAAAGTTGGCTTAAAGCTCAACATTCAGAAAATGAAGATCATGGCATCTGGTCCCATCGCTTCATAGCATACAGATGGGGAAACAGTGTCAGTCTTTATTATTTTGGGCTCCAAAATCACAGCAGATGAGGGTTGCAGCCGTGAAATTAAAAGACAGTTACTCCTTGTAAGAAAAGTTATGACCAACCTAGATAGCATATTCAAAAGCAGAGACATTACTTTGCCAACAAAAGTCCGTCTAGTCAAGGTTATGGTTTTTCCAGTGGTCATGTATGGATGCGAAGGTTGGACTGTGAAGAAAGCTGAGTGCTGAACAATTGATGCTTTTGAACTGTGGTGTTGGAGAAGACTCTTGAGAGTCCCTTGGACTGCAAGGAGATCCAACCAGTCCATTCTAAAGGAGATCAGTCCTGGGTGTTCATTGGAAGGACTGATGCTGAAGCTGAAACTCCAATACTTTGGCCACCTGATGAAATTGATGCTTTTGAACTGTGGTGTTGGAGAAGACTCTTGAGAGTCCCTTGGACTGCAAGGAGATCCAACCAGTCCATTCTAAAGGAGATCAGTCCTGAGTGTTCATTGGAAGGACTGATGCTAAAACTGAAACTCCAATACTTTGGCCACCTCATGAAAAGAGTTGACTCACTGGAAAAGACTCTGATGCTGTGAGGGATTAGGGGCAGGTAGAGAATGGGACGCCAGAGGATGAGATGGCTGGATGGCATCACTGACTCAATGGACATGAGTTTGACTGAACTCCGGAGTTGGTGATGGACAGGGAGGCCTGGCATGCTGCAATTCATGGGGTCGCAAAGAGTCGGACACAACTGAGCAACTGAACTGAACTGAAAAGGGAAAAGAAGAAAATAAAAAGTCTGGGCAGATGCTGGCTAGGGCACTCACATACTTTGTGCTTTCTGTTGCAATTAAGTAAGCAATCACTGCCTTCCCATTTCCAGGAGGCTACCACATCTCAGAGCTCAGGTCATAGAGAATATCACACTAAGTAAAGTAAGTCAGACAGCAAGACAAAGATTATATATCATTTACATGTGGATTATAAAAGATAGTACCAATGAATTTATATACAAAACAGAAACAGAGTTAAAGACGTAGAAAACAAATGTGTGGTTACCAAAGAGGAAAGGGAGAGGGGCAGGAGGGATAGATTAGGAGTATGACGTTAACAGACACAAACAGCTACACATAAAATAGACAGGCAACAGGGATTTACTGTACAGCACAGGGAACTATGTTCAACATATAATAACCTAAAATGGAAAATAATATGAAATATATACATATAAACATAACTGAATTTGCTGTATACCTGAAACTAGCATAATATTGAAAATCAACTATCCTTCAATAAAAGTTCAGTTCAGTTCAGTCACTCAGTTGTGTGACTCTTTGTGACCCCATGAATCACAGCACGCCAGGCCTCCCTGTCCATCACCATCTCCCGGAGTTCACTCAGACTCACGTACATCGAGTCAGTGATGCCATCCAGCCATCTCATTCTCTGTCGTCCAATTCTCCTCCTGCCCCCAATCCCTCCCAGCATCAGAGTCTTTTCCCATGAGTCAACTCTTCGCATGAGGTGGCCAAAGTATTGGAGTTTCAGCTTTAGCATCAGTCCTTCCAAAGAACACCCAGGGCTGATCTCCTTTAGAATGGACTGGTTGTATATCCTTACAGTCCAAGGGACTCTCAAGAGTCCTCTCCAATACCACTGTTTAAAAGCATCAATTCTTTGGCGCTCAGCTTTCTTCACAGTCCAACCTTCGCATCCATACATGACCACTGGAAAAACCATAACCTTGACTAGACGGACTTTTGTTGGCAAAGTAATGTCTCTGCTTTTGAATATGCTATCTAGGTTGGTCATAACTTTTCTTACAAGGAGTAACTGTCTTTTAATTTCACGGCTGCAACCCTCATCTGCAGTGATTTTGGAGCCCTAATAATAAAGAGTGACAACTGTTTCCACTGTTTCCCCATCTATTTCCCATGAAATGATGGGACCGGACGCAATGATCTTCGTTTTCTGAATGTTGAGCTTTAAGCCAACTTTTTCACTCTCCTCTTTCACTTTCATCAGGAGGCTTTTTAGTTCCTCTTCACTTTCTGCCTAAGTGTGGTGTCATTTGCATATCTGAGGTTATTGATATTTGTCCCAGCAATCTTGATTC
>SJYC01008134.1:0-16185 GCA_006408675.1 Madoqua kirkii
CTTGAGAGTCCCTTGGACTGCAAGGAGGTCCAACCAGTCTGTTCTAAAGGAGATCAGTCCTGGGTGTTCATTGGAAGGACTGACGCTGAAGCTGAAACTCCAGTACTTTGGCCACCTCATGCGAAGAGCTGAATCATTTGAAAAGACCCTAATGCTGAGAAAGATTAAGGGCAGGAGAAAGGGGCGACAGAAGATGAGATGGTTGGATAGCATCACTGATTCCATGGACATGGATTTGGGTGGACTCTGGGAGTTGGTGAGGGACAGGGAGCCGTAGCGTGCTGCGGGTTCATGGGGTCGCAAAGAGTCGGACATGACTGAGCGACTGAACTGAACTGAACTGAACTGAATGGATAGAGCCCGAGTTGCTTTTTGTTTGTTTGTTTTGTTTTTGGTTTGCAGGATCTTAGTTCCCTGACCAGGGATCAAACCCATGGTCCCTGCAGTGGAAGTGCGGAGCTCTAACCACTGAACTGTTGGGGAATTCCTGAGCCTGAGTTACCTTAGACTGCATCCCGAGAGAAGGTGTCTCCAAGAAGGTGACATTCACGCAGAGAAAGAAACGGTAAGTTTCTGCCCATACAAAGAGCTGGGGAAGAAGCTTCCAGGGAAAAGGCTCAGCCAGTGCAGAGGCCTGAAGGAGTGGGCTTTTTGTATAATAAAAGCAAGGCGGATGTGGTGAGGGAGGGGTTGCTGCAGAGACTGAGGTCAGAGAGGAAGGCAGGGGCTGGATCTTGTGGGCCTCCTTAGCCGTGGAATAAATGTCAGTTTACATTTTTCATATTTAAAAAAATTCCCAATGTGTTGGAAAGCCTTTGGAGGGTTTTAAAACATTAGAAGTGCCAAGATCTGACTTCGATGTCAAAATGACCTCTAACTGCTGGAGGGGGGGGGTCCCAGAGCCGAAGCTCCATTCTCCTCAGAGCAGAAAGCAGCCGCCTTTCAAGGAGAAGGAAAGTGAAGTTCAGAGACTGACAAGACTTGTCCTAAGTTATCTGTTTTTAGACTTCCGGTTCCCAGATCGGTGCCCCTTCACGGCTACCCTCTCAGAGTGCAGAGTAACTGACCAAGTTCCAGGCAAAGCTTCTCCAACTCGTTCGGGAAGAGAATGAAGCCCCTGGGGCAGCCAGACGCATGCTTTTGACAATGTTCCTGCTTCAGGAAAAGGCTGGTGCTGCCGGACTCACGGTTTACCTAGGTTGCGCCGTCCTGGTCAGTTACCATTATAGGAGGGACTCACAGATGCTGTGAAGGACACTGACAGGGTTTGGTAAACAGGGACATTCTGGGTAAAGAGGGGGCTCTCTTTATAAGTAGAGGTGGAAATAAGAGACAAATGTTTCTATATGTTTTAAGCAACAGATCTTTATTGAAAGAATCCTTCCTTCTGTGAACAAAATAATCTGGCTTTTGGGGGGACGTGAGGAAATGGATGCGATTTCAGCTGTTGGCATTTTTCTCCACCGCTTTGAAAAAAGAGGAGGATGGAGTACCGGGGTTGAAGCTGACACGTCCTTCCTCGCTTGCAAGCCTAACAGGGAGAAATGTCTGGGAGCCAGCGAACCCCACACCCACCTCACAACGAGCACTGTATTCTGATTGGCTGTCTCTGCCTGCCTCAGTTTATTCCTCTTACTGATTGGTCGGGTCCTTCTGCCACGTCAGGGCCTGGTTCCGACCCGGCCAGCCCTTCCACCTGCCGCAGCGTCACCTGGAATTGGCTGGGTTCTGAAAGGCCCGCTGTCTTGCCTCTTGCCACCGTCAGATTTTTCCTCATTAAACAAATGAATCACAATCCTAATTAATTTGAGCAACAGAATTTATGTAACTACTCCCAGCAGGGTGTCTGCTCTCAGTCAGCAGCGAGATTAATCCTCTCTCTGGGAAATTCCAGCCGCGCTGGTCAATAAACCTTAATGATGACTGAAAACTCCCATCTGTCTCTGCTCAGGGCAGGTAACCCCTGCTAACCAGACATCCCAGTTGCAGTACCCCAGATACAGGAGGACAAAGACAAGACTCTCCCAGCCTAGATGGGCCCTGAGCCGTGCAGAGCGCACAGTAGGTGTTCAATTAAGGACAGGCACTGCCCATTCCAGCGACGTGCTGAATCGCTGAAAGCCCACAGGAGGTGTTCAGTTTCTCTTCATGGGGTGAATAAAAGGGAATGTGTGCTACTCAGATACTCATAAAACGCTCTCAAGTTCCGGAATTGCAAGCAAGCCCCTCCGGCTCTTGCCGTCCTTCACTCCCACGGCTTCCTATGTCCATATGCAATTCAGTCCTTTTACTATTTTGAACTTTCTGGGCTCAGAGACTTGCTCTTGATGTTCGCTGCCCTTGAACTGTCCCAGCCCTCTCTCTCCCAAACAGGCCCCACACCGGCTGCATGGGAGGGAAGGGTAGCGAAGTGGAAAGTATTCTGGAATTAGTTCTAATTCTGGCTCTGCCACTTACTCAATGTATTTCACCTCTCTGTGCTTAACCTTTCCCTCTTAGGAAAACTACACGAGTCTTAGGAAGATGAAATGAGAAAACATGGTGAAATTGTATCACCCGAGTGCCTGACTTATTTAATTAGCGGCAGGCTGTGTTTTAGGCACTGGGGATACAGAGCTCAAGACTAGATTCCTGCTCCCCAAGAATTTAATTTCTAAGAGACAATAAGCAATTAAGCAAAGCAGAAGATTATTTTAATTAGGGATCAATGCTCAGAGAAAATAAAATAGAAAAAAAATGTTACCAGATGTTATCGGAGTGAGGAACTCTTTGAGGAGTTGCCATTTGCATCCAGACCTAAATGCAGGAGGGAACAAACCACAGGAAGATCTGGGAGCATGGCATTCCAGAAAACAGTTTTGGAAAAGCAAGTGCAAAGGCCCTGAGGTGAGGGCCTTTGATCATCTGGCTAAGGTTCATCACACGATCATCTAGCTAAGGTTCTGCAGGACTGAATGCTTGATACCCACCTAGCAGGGGCCAGGGTCAGGATCTGAACTCAGGTTTTTGCCCTTCAGTAGGGAATGCTTGTCATTATAGCACAGAGAAGGCACAAGAAAGCAAGAGTGAGTGAAGATGAAGTGGAATATACATTGTCTTGTCCTCCACTAGATCAGAAGCTGCCTGTATCTTCCTGACAATTTGCAAGTCTGTGGGATCCTGACTCCCATTAAATGTTCCACCTCCCCTGCCAGGTTGTCATGTCAGTTCAGTTCAGTTCAGTTCAGTCACTCAACTGTGTCCGACTCCCTGCGACCCCATGAATCGCAGCACACCCTGCCTTCCTGTCCATCACCAACTCCCGGAGTTCACTCAAACTCACATCCATCGAGTCGGTGATGCCATCCAGCCATCTCATCCTCTGCCCCCAATCCCTCCCAGCATCAGAGTCTTTTCCAGTGAGTCAACTCTTCGCATGAGGTGGCCAAAGTACTGGAGTTTCAGCTTTAGCATCATTCCTTCCAAAGAACACCCAGGACTGATCTCCTTTAGAACAGACTGGTTGGACCTCCTTGCAGTCCAAGGGACTCTCAAGAGCCTTCTCCAACACCACAATTCAAAAGTATCAATTCTGCGCTCATCTTTCTTTATAGTCCAACTCTCACATCCATACGTGACTATTGGAAAAACCATAACTTTGACTAGATAGACCTTTGTTGGCAAAATAATGTCTCTGCTTTTCAATATGCTATCTAGGTTGGTCATAACTTTCCTTCCAATGAGTAAGAATCTTTTAATTTCATGGCTGCATTCACCGTCTGCAGTGATTTTGGAAACCCCAAAAATAAAGTCTGACACAGTTTCCACTGTTTCTCCATTTATTTCCCATGAAGTGATGGGACCAGATGCCATGATCTTCGTTTTCTGAATGTTGAGCTTTAAGTCAACTTTTTCACTCTCCTCTTTCACTTTTATCAAGAGGCTTTTTAGTTCCTCTTCACTTTGTGCCATAAGAGTGGTGTCATCTGCATATCTGAGGTTATTGATATTTCTTCTGGCAATCTTGATTCCAGCTTGTGCTTCTTCCAGCCCAGGATTTCTCATGATGTACTTTGCATATAAGTTAAATAAGCAGGGTGACAATATACAGCCTTGACATACTCCTTTTCCTATTTGGAACCAGTCTGTTCTATGTCCAGTTCTAACTGTTGCTTCCTGACCTGCATATAGGTTTCTCAAGAGGCAGGTCAGGTGGTCTGGTATTCCCATCTCTTTCAGAATTTCCCACAGTTTATTGTGACCCACACAGTCAAAGGCTTTGGTATAGTCAATAAAGCAGAAATAGATGTTTTTCTTGTACGCTCTTGCTTTTCTGATGATCCAGTGGATATTGGCAATTTGATCTCTGGTTCCTCTGCCTTTTCTAAAACCATTTGGAAGTTCACGGTTCACTTAAAAAGAGCTCCCTCAATCAGTTCATTCCAGTTCCTTCTTCATTTACAACAGGGAAGAACTAACTACTTTTACAATTTGGATTTTTGTTTATAATACATGCTCATTTTATAACAGAAAATTTAAAAATGTGTAACAAAATAAAAATCAGCCAGAATTCCAACCTCTTCTGGAATTTTTGGTGTTTATCTTTAGAAGATTTTGCATATACAGTTTTAGAATACGCTTTTTTATGTCTGTCATAAGGAAGTTTTCAAATGTATTTTTTTAAACAGCTACGTAATAGTTGACTAGAAGGACCAAACCAAATGTCACTATTTTAGGGCATTTTTCATGATAAACAACAAGGTCTTTGTGACCTGTGCATTGCTGTTACATAACATCCTGAATAGAGCGGTGGAAATGCCGTTCAACTAACTGAAAGCTGTGTCTGGGGCTCAGGGAAACCATACTCTTGGCTGAAGTGTTAGGACCACTTGTGTTCTCAAACACCTTACCTGCGAGTAGCAAGCTTTGTGATTACTCTCTATTGAGAAATGTATATTGTCACACTTTCTCCAACTTTACTCATTCTCAGCTTCTAACATTTGGGTCCCATAAAGAAAACAATGGGGAAAAGAAGAATATAATTTAATGTTACAGTTTGAAACAACAAATACTTAAACAGTACTTTAGACACTTGAATACCATTTAATAATATTTTTATTAAATACAAGTTGGCAGGAAGGTGAGGCTGACAGGAACAGGGCTTGGCTTCAGTATGCCAGAGTCTAAGGTGACTATGTTTTGCTTCTGTGGGGGCCCTGCCATGGAGGCGGACATGGGAGCTGGGAGGTAGGGGTGATAATCATTGAGGATGTTGGGTTAGAGTAAGGGATACTCTTCTAGCAAGCCTGGAGAACAAGCCTACCAAGTGGGTGTCTGAGGAGCTGCGGGGGGGACATCACCCCCGCTAGGTTGGAGAGGGTGAGTCTGCCTCTTAAGGTGGAGGCTCAGGTCTTTTCCTTTGAAAACCAACATGCCCACATCATCTCCAGGTTCCACTCTGGCCTCAGAAAACAAAAGGAAAAACAAATTAAACCAGAGAAAAAGACACAGGAAAAGAGACAGTGAGGAGAACAGAGTGACAGCAAGAAATATGAGACATAAAGGGGGAAGGTGGATGGTTTGAGATGTAGAAATCTTGGTAAAAAGCTAAATAGCAAGACATTATTTGCGTTTGGATGAAGTTATTACACCTCCTTGGCTGACAACCTCTAACTCATGAAGTGTTAGTGTTAGTCCATCAGTCCTGTTCAACTCTTTGTGACTCCATGGACTGCAGCCTGCCATCTCTGTCTATGGAATTCTCCAGGCAAGAATACTGGAGTGGGTAGCCATTCCTTTCTCTCCAGGGGATCTTCCTGACCCAGGGATTGAACCCAAGTCTCCTGCATTGCAGCAGATTCCTTACCATCTGAACCACCAGGGGGAGGCCAATGTTAGGAAGGCCAATGTCAAATATGCATATACCCCATGGGCTAGAGAAATGGCTTGGTGCCCTCTTGCTGAAAATCAATTTCTCAAACTTTCTGGAAACTGATTACTTCTCAGCGGAGCAGACAATGGAGAGATTGTGCCAGGGAACAGCCTTTCCTGAGCATGCCTTCAGGCCCCCTGAATTTCTGGGGAGGCAGTGAAAATTGAAAATTGGTGTGACCCTGGCTGGAGTCAGCAGGTGGGAGGAGGAAAGGGCTGGGCAGAAGGATATGAGGGAAAGAGAAAGAGAGGAGGGCTGGGGAGAGGGAAAGAGTTTCCTTTTCCTTACCCGCACTCACCTCTTGCTGCCAGCAATTTCTCTGTCTTCCCTTCAGGCGGCAGGAAATGGTCTTGTGGTAACCCCTGGAAGAGCCCAAGGGTCATTGTCAGCTTTGGCAGGTGGTGTCGGCTGAGAAAACAGAAGACAGTAAATGAAGGGAGTTCACTTATACCGTGGGAACAGATCCTTGCTCAACTTAGCCAAACTCTTCAAAATAACTTCCCCCCACCCGCCAAAGAAGAACCTTTTTGTAGCAAATTCCAGAAAAACAAACGAACAAACAAAACTGACCCATAAATGGGTGAGAGGAGATTCTTTAAGCTCCACTGTGCTCCCTTCCCCATCCCAACCCTGTCACAGACACTGGCCAAAATGCTTTTTCTATCTTTTGAATCCACACTCAGAGAGGTCCTCTGGCAAGCTACCCCTTTCCTCAAACTCTCCCTCAGGCTAGAGGGCATCACTCTTTCATTCCTTTTGAACATCCTTCTTGGTTCTAGATCCTTCTTCACCTCTGACCTACTGCCAATTAACGGGATAGCGGTTAAGCTGGGTTCCCTCCTCCTTGTCTTTTGAAATATCAAAAAAATAAGCATGAGAGATCTTGAGGGATCAATCCCCTCCTTATGAAAAAGCAACTGAGGCCCAGGACAAGGAAGAGACCAACAGAGGTTCACTCAGTAAGGGAACCAGCAGGGCTGGGGCAGAATTGAACCAACGCAGCCTTCCCAATGCTATTACTGTTAAGAAACTCCAACGTTTAGTTGGTGCTAAACCTTTTCCTTTTGCCCCTCCCCTCTCCAAAGTCCATAACCTGTGCGCGGGTCTAGGCTGACTCAGTGACCCTCCCTCCTGATGCCCACCTGCCTATGATGCGTAGGCACAAAGAGCTGCAAGCTGCAGATGAGAACAGCACGGCCACCTCTGGGGTCAGAAAGTCAGGGAACCACTGGCCTGCCCTCCAACCGCTGTTTCTTGTGAGGCAATGCTACTCATTGGCCCAGCAGAAGTGACTGACAGGTCGGCAGCCCAATGAATGATGAATCTTGAAAGTGCTGTACCGTTAACAGCCTGTGCTCTTCATCGCGAGACCCTGGGATAACGGTTTGGGCCATATCTGGTTGGCCATCGTTCATATCTGAAATCCCGCGACTTCCTAGTAGAGGGCGAAAGGAAATGTTCTCCTTCAAAGGAGACATGCGTTTGGGGATCACACTTATAAATGGGGTGGGGCCTGATTTATTAAGAAGCTAGTGGGAAAGCAAGTGGGCTTCAGGGTGGGAAGGTGGTACCCTTAGGTAGCTCTTAGAAGGCCAGGGTTTAAGGTGTTTACTTGCAGCGTTTAGAGCTTGTATGAAATGCTGAGGCTTTTCCTGGGCCCTGGATAGGTTCTGGGACCTGCGTGAAATGATGCGACCACTTCTGGGGACTCTAAACGTCCGGGAGCTAGGGACGAGGTTGGCAGGCAGGTGGGGCAGTGGTTGTGGTGATCTTACTCGTGGAAACGTCTCTTTGCGAAGGCCTCTAAGTAAGCGCTGTCATGGATAGTGAAAGGGGAGGCCTGGAGCTAGATTCTTCCAGAGTATATCGGAATAGTTGGAGCCCAGAGATGGAGTGGTCCATCTTGTGAGGGTAAGCCAGGGAAGATGTGGCCTCTGAAAGAGGGGCAGTGGATCACCATAGAATTGTTTTAGAGGAGGTGTCAGAGATGAAGAGAGTTAGAATAGAGAATTGAGATGGAAAGTAGGACAGAAGGGAGACGACTGTGGGGACTCCCAGCTCCCAGAAAAGCTGGGTAGATACATGCCTGGCACAGAGCTATCACTCAGTAAGTGCTAGCTATTACACCTCTTGGGGGCTGGAAGAGGGGCTGTTAGAGTCTCATAGTCAAAATGGAATAGGAACTGAGTGGAGAAGTAAAAGAAAGAACCAGGAAAATAGGCCATGCCCTCTTGTGCACACTGTAATTATGGGAACTGCAGGCGCCTCCCCTCTTGGAAGATGAGAAGGGAGGATTGAATTATGAAGAGTTAAGAGTGTCAAATGTGGTAGAGCCGGGAGCCCAAAGGATGGGCAGTGGGCTGAAGAGAGATTACTCGTGGTCCTTCCCAAATGAGTCTTAAATGGTACGTGTTAGAAATGAAGTGAAAGAGGGAGGTACAGGTGACAAGGGGATTGGGACTCGGTGTGGACAAGCACTGGGTAGGTTGTCATGGTTGCTGGGATGGGGTCTTGGGGAGGGCCCCCCTTGTTGTCTCTCTTGGGAAGAGGAAATGGTTAGATTCAAGGCTCCATTGGAAATTCCCACCAGTCATTGTCACAAGTGTCAACTTTCTCAGGGACCACTGGTCTTTAAGGGCTGAGAGAGGAAGACTCCCCCAACAGACCCTGAAACAAATCATTTTCTCTTTGACAGGGAAGGTGTATATCACTGGAGGCTCCTGAATATTCTGGGGAGTACACAGTACAGCTCATGACGGTTCTGAACAGAGAAAGGAACCCCCAAGCTGCACTCCATTTCCCTTGGTCTTTCCTATCCTCACTAGTTTCTGTGTTCCCTTTTATCAAGTTACTGAATCAGAGGTATTTGCTGGGGGGTGCAGAGTTGGCAGTGCTGAGGTAGCTAAGAGAAGGTGATGTTGAAGGAAGAATAGAGAATCCTTCTGAGTTCCCAGATTACCCTTAATATGGATCTGTTGAAGGATGGAGAACCCATAGGCCCACAGTGGAAGTGCAAAGCCATGTGGACTAGCCTCCCCGAGCTAAGGGGCCCTGGCCTATTGTACCTGGGAGAAAAAGGGTGGTAGGATGGAGAGAAGGTCAGGCAGAGGGAAACAAGAGGAGATAAAGAAAAGGACAAAGGTGAGAAGGACTGAGGCAAGATGGAGGCCAGTGACAAGAGGTGCCAACGTCAGACGGAGAGAGCTAAGAGCTAGCCCTTAAATAACCTAGTTAAATAACTTAGTTGCCAAGTCTCCAAAGTCTTTTCTACTTCTGTTTCCACGAAAGACGTTTCTGTTAACTTATAAAGAAAATTTATAGCATCCTCAGTATCTCAAGATCCCAGAAAGCCTCACATTTACTAAAGTTCTGATCCGTTTTACTAAACCCTTCAGAATCTTGTTGATGCTCACAGGCAGTTCCTGATGATCTTATCATGGGTTTCAGATATGGGTGGGACAAATGAGATAGGCAATGGGTAGTTGGAGAACCAAATCTAGGCAATCACCTTCTGGAAGATGCTCTGATTTTTCACACCCATGGATCAAGGGCTAAATAAGCAGTTGAATAGGAGTGAAATGAGCTGCTTTGGAGCAGCCATGGGATGTGGCAAGACAGTGAGTGGCATTGCAGTTGGGGCACTAAGGCAGTGGTAATAGTAGCACAAGAGGAGCTGTTGGCCCTGGGATGGAGACTGTAATGGAGTACTGTGGTGGGGGTGTGGGTGTGGTGGGCATTTGACTGGCTGTCGATGAAGGCTAGCTTTTGATGATCTTGGATGGTTTGCCCACAGTGACTAGAAGTACTTCTGAGAAACTGAGCAGGACTCAGACAAGAGGCTGGGAAGGAAGTAGGGCCTGGGCAAAGATGATACAGCTACTGAACAGGGCCCTGAAGCCCACTGTTGATGGTAGAGGAAGGTACTCACCCCTTCCGCAGAGAGAAACCATATAGGCCAGAGAAAATCACGATTGAGTTGGTGATAGAGAAGAGGAAATAAACAGACGTGAAAGAGGCAAACAAATGTGCTAGAGAAATCGGAGAGAATCCCATTAAACTGATTCGTCTTCACGTCACCCAAGGAGGTCTCTTTTTGCTCGTCCTCCTGAGATAGTCCTAATAAAATGCCAGTGATGTTTAGAATGGGTTGAGGGTTTTCTGGGGATTTAGAAAGTGGCTTCCACTGCTCACCCTCAGCACCCTCAGCTAAACCCTCTCAATGTGTGGGAAGTATGTGTACAGTGGAAACTGGATTTTTATGTGGGAAGACGAATGCCTTTCTTTGCTGTGGCCTTGTCTTGGGGACTCAAGCAAGATATGGAAAATGTCCAAGAAGAAGGGAGATGGTTGCCTGGCCAGGAGTTACTTATCTCCTGATCTTACATGCCGTGCCCAAGGGCTTCCCTCTTATAATGGGATCTGGTGGTCAGTAAAGAGGCTGAGAATCAGGAGGGGAAGTCAGGTAGGCAGCGAAAACTTATTCTGAAGGGAGAAACAGCCTGTGGGAAGAGGGCAGGTGGGCCCCCAAATGAAGGAATGAATCACTTGCTTTCCTCTGGCTGTCCTGGGCCATATCCTGCGTCTGTCTTCATCTGTGAGACTTCTCAGCCTCCTCAGCCTGTTGTCACTCATGTGCTTACAGTAAAATGAGGAGCAGGGATGAGGGAAGGGATTGAAAACCAGGAGACAGGGCTGTGGAGAGACTGAGCCTAGTTGATAACCCTCCTCAGAGGTGGAAAGACAGACAGGTACACTGAGGCAGTAACTGATTCTCTACGTCTCTTTTCTGCTCTTCAATTTAGTGATTATGCTCATACTCAAGGGATATCTTTCTTCTTAATCCAGAATTTAGAGCCCTCTACTCCAACCACAGTACTTTCTGAGCTCAATTTGAGTTGGGTGCCTCTATTTGCTAAAGAATGGTTCCTCAGCTTGTGAGGGAGTGAAGTGAGGCGGTGGTTTGTGCTGGCTGCCGACCATTAAGGAAGAGCGTTTCTGAGAGGCAAGCCGCAGTGGCCACCATTTCCCTCTCCATATGGGCAAATTCAGGAAAAGGTAGAACTGGGGATACAGCGTGGAGTTAGGAGGCTGGAGGGAGTCGTGAAGTTTTACCCCCTCAATCTACCGAAAAAATGTGGGTGGGAAAGGAGAGGAGATGTGTTTCGAGAGGAGCACAGCCCTGGGTAGACGTGGTAGTGAGCCTCAGGTGGGAGCACTGAGAGAGTTCGAAGCCAACGGCCCAGGGTTGCTCCTCAGGGAGGCATTTTATGGCATAATTAAGTCTTCTGTTTGGCCACAAGAAGTTGAGATGGGTCTCCGTCAATTCTTTCTTCTCCTTGTGGCATAATTGGAACTTGATGCTTCTAAGATTCAGGAATAATGTTTTGGGGGAGTTGTGTTTTCTCTGTGAGAGTGGAAGGAAACAGTAATGTCAGATTGAAAGGAAATAAAAGTTGCTCGCCCTTGGAAGGCATTTTCTTACTGTCGTCCTCCTCGGGTCAGCTCTCCTTTCCTTGTCCAAAGCCCCTCTGATGAGAAGCGTAGGGCAGAGGGGACAGGGAGTGCTGTTACTGCCATGGATGTGGGCAGAGCCTTTTTCCCCATAGCAACCTATGACGAGACTGAAATTTTTCAAAAGGAACTTTTACAGGGAAATTAAAAGTTTAAGAAGAAAAAATGAGAAAATGTGAAATACAGGGGCTAAGAGATCTTTTGGCTGATTTGCAACCTGCTCTGATCCTAAACTTGCTGTTAGCTCTTTGGATTGGATTCCAGACTTGCTCTCAGTTTGATCTGGTGGAAAATGAATTCTTCCCAGACCTTGAGGCTGTCTCCTCCTCTACAGTGTCTCCTTGGCCCGTCTCAAGTAGGGTGAGCCTAGCTTAGTCTGCCCATGAAGCTTATCTTTATAGGTTTTTTTAGTGCCTATTTCCTCCCGCCTCTGGGCAGCCCCTCTGATTTTTGGAATCCTGTGATTTAACCTAGATTTCTCTTTGTTGGGGGCTTCCCTGGTGTCTCAGATGGTAAAGAATCTGCTTGCCATGCAGGAGACCTGGCTTCAATTTCTGGGTTGGAAAGATCCCCTGGAGGAGGGCACGGCAACACACTCCTGTATTCTTATCTGCAGAATTTCCATGGACAGAGGAACCTTGACTAGTTTGGATGCAAGTCCCTGTTATCTTCTACTTCCAACCTATGCAGAAGTCTTTCTTGGAGTCGGAAGGGAGTCAGGCTGTAACTGTGACGGAGCAGAGTTGTCAGGTCATTGGCCAAAGAAGGAAAATGCTGCCCTTACATTTTCCTCTTTGTTTCCCTTTTGGAAATTCCTAAGAACAGCATGTCCTGTCTCCACATGGCCATCCTCCTGATGGTTACAGAAGCCAGTCTTTATACTTTTATAAAATTAATAGTGAAAACACAAATTCTCTGAAAGTAATTTTTCTTAAAAGAAGGGCCATTTATTCACAGAGAAGACAGGTTTGGAGCCTAATAATAGAAAACAAAACCTCAAAGAAAATATGAACGTACTAAATATCTAAAAGAATGAATTTGTGCAACTGCTAAAATGGTGAGCAGATGGACCTGAAGAAGGGTGTGGGCAAGTGGGGAGGCCGCCTTGGGCGAGCTTTGGAGTCTGGTGGTCTGTTCAACAGTCTCCTTGGACACTGGCAGGCTTGTGGGTATGTGGCTGGGAAACAGATGACGGATGTCAGTAGCAGAGCCCAAGCAAGCTCTGTTGATTGACTCCAAGGCAACTGAAGATACTGTGTGTCTGAGGCGACTAATGCATGCTACTCAGCCTGAGAGGAGGCCGCAGTGGAAGGCTGGGGACTGAGCCTCAGTTGGGTCAAATATGCTTCAGTAGAAGCTTCCTGGGTGGGGAGAGAAGAAAGCTGGCGAATGGCGCACATCTTGAAGAGCCTGAGTGTGTCCTGGCTGGTGGCCAGAGTCCCAAGGGGAATGCTAGGCCCTACCCGAAGGCCACTTGGTCCCATTATTACAGAATTGTGGGGCACAAACTCCTAGGCCAAAACAGTTTCTCATCAAGTTGTGATGGCGGTTTGGAGTATCATGTTCCTAGATACAAGTTACCTTTTAAGGGAGGACGAGCAAACAAGAGGACTCACATCTCTGACTGCTCCCCTGGAATGCTCTAGAAAGCAGACGCTTTCTGCTTTTGTTTCATCCTCACATTTTTTCTGGTTCTCCAGAGTTTCCAACTCTTTTTCTCTCATCCTCTGGTTCCTCCCCAATTATTGGGTTAGATGAGGTTAAGTGGCTAGAAAGGAGAAATAGCCAGGAAAGAGACTTCAATGAGGGACAGTTGAACAAATTTTCAAGTTCAGAACTGTAAATGGAAACACTGATAACATAGCAACATCTGATGGAATAGATAATACTTGATAAGCTTCTGGTTTTGTGGTGGAGGGGTGGAGAAAACTAAGGGAAGGCAGGGTCATGGCGGGCCTCAGCAGGCTGGAGTCTAAGGTGCCTATGTTTGGCTGCTGTAACGGACCTGGTTGACCTCCAGAGTTGTTTAGGAAAGTACTGGAAGAACCTACCAGTGATGGTCTTCTGATGAGGGCTCTGTGTGATGTAACTGGTTTTCCTATGGGTAAGCAGGGACGCATCCAGTTAGGTAGAGCCATGCAATGGTAGGAAGTACTAGGGACCGTCTCTTCGCTGCACCTCCTGTGGGGCCACGTGGTGTGTGGGCACCTGAGGTTCTGAGGTTTAGGGATTGGGAAAGTTCTTCTGAATCATCTGCTCTCTTCACTTCCTGCACTCTCCCAGCTCTCCCGAGGAGGGAACAAGCTTCAGATGGGAGGAGAGGGCTAGTACGGGTGGAAAACAGACGAGAAGAGAGAGAAGCATGGAAAGAAGTAAAACTAGAAAAAGTGGATTAGACAGTCTAGGAAAAGGTGATAACCAAGCTCTTAGATCCATCAAAAACAGTTCAGCTAATATGCAGAGTGCATTGTGTTTTTAGAGCACTGTAAGCTGCAGGAAGAACTGTTTACACTGTGCGTTTCAGATCAATCCTCTCTGCTTGGAGAAGGTGTTTGCTTTTACAGAAGTAGGTCTGAGCCTAGTCAGGAGTCACTGTGCCCAGTCCTCAGTCTGCTTGGGGAACGTGGAAGGGGCGCAAGGAGCTCCATGCCCTGCCAGCTGCCTTTTCTGTCTCTCTCCTTGGGGGTCTAATATAATAGAGATAAAGCCTGCACTTTTAGACTTTTGGTGGGCAGCCCAGAAGACAGAGTTGTGAAAGGGCTTGAGTGTGAGGAGTGCTGGGGTTAGGAGTCGAAGAAAGGAAGTCAGACCCCCTCTGAGACCCCGTCAAAAAACTCCGGCAGTGTAGGGAGAGAAATCTGGGACTGGAGAGGGGAAGAGAAGGAATGGGAGGCGAGAGGAGGAGGAAGAGAGTGAGGGCTTCTCAGCTCCACCTGAAGCTCATTCTTACTGTGGGCTTTCTCTATTGTGCCTTGATCCTGATGGAAACATCTGGATGTACTGTCTGGGGGGAATGTGACCTAATTACAAGGGGGTTGCCTCTGAACAATGCCCAGGTATGATCTGCTCCCTTTATCTCAGTTCTGACAGAAGGTAGGCACAGCCATCACTCCTTTTCTAGATTCTTCCTAATCTCTTAAAAAAAGTTAATTTGGCAGCACTGAGTCTTAGTTGTGGCATGTCAGATCTTTAGCTGCGGCATGTGAACTCTTAGCTGCAGCACGTGGATCTAGTTCCAGGACCAGGGATCGAACCTAGGGCCCCTATGTTGGGGGCATGAAATCTTAGCCACTGGACCACCAGGGAAGTTCCTAGATCCTTCCTAGACTCTTTGCCACCCCAGCCTTGGTTTTCTCTCTAGTCCACTCTTTAGTAGTGGAAGACTTGTGGGGTTTAGCAAAACAAATGCAGAAAGAAAGTAGAAAAGGCAGAGGTGGCTTTTTTTTTTTTTGTCTGTCCAGGAGAACTTTGGGCTCTGAATCCAATTCTCTTTGAGTTTGTATCTAATAACTATATTGGTGAAAAATAATAAATATGCCAGAGAGCAATTGGGAGATAGAATGGTTAATGCTTTCCTTTGGCAGGCCAGAATCTAAGGTGAGCGTCTAGAAGATGGTCGACCCTTGTGTTAGTTAAGTGAGGTCATGGGTGAGGACATTAAGGCAGGTTGAGTGACATGGATGGGCTGGGGTTATTCCTTCAGAGGAGGTACATGGAAAGTTTCTGATGAATGGGGAAAGCCTCTTCTGAAAGATCAGATTCAGAAGCAGCATTTCCGGATGAAGCATAACATGTGAGGTGCCTCTTCTTGCTGATTCAAGCCTGCGCTGGTGGCTGAGTGGGGGCAGACGCCCTCTCTTACCCCTTTCACAGCTTCCCTGGTTTGTTTCCATCTTGAGAGGGGAAAAGTATCATATAACATGAAAGACAGACCCAGAAAGAGAAAACTCAGATATTGCCTGGAATGCGGAGACCCAGAAAAGACATCTACTTGTCAAGTCCTCCAAGTTTCCCCACCTGTGCAGTCCACCCCTCAAAAAGATTGATGATTCAGTTATATTTACCAGGTTTTCAGAGCCTTTTAAAGGTGCAAAGGGAAAAACAAAAACAATGAACTATTTAAAGCTACTTTTGCTAAAAAACCTTCTTTCCAAACTTGCCAGAGGCAAGTGAAAGTCCATTACTCATCTTGCTAATTACCCATGGGACTTGAGTTTGTGTGTGAGAAGAGGGATAGAAAATGGAGAGAATTTTAGAGTCAGAGCCAGGTAGAAGACAGCTTCTTCCCTTGTTTTCTGGAGCTCCCTAAGGACACAGAAGAGGCTCTTTTTATCTCTGTATCCTGAATGTCTAGCATATCAAAGAGTTCAGGAAACAGGCATTTACTGAATTGAACTAATAGTTTGTTAAATTTCCATGTAGGTAAATATACAAAATTAGCTCTGGTGGAATAAGGGACCGCAAAAGTGGAGGGTAGAGCAAAGATGATCTAAAATTGGAAATCCAAAGGAGAGAAGCAGAATATATCCCAAATAAACACTGATGGAGTGGGAGTAAGAATGGACATGAGAAAGGGAGAGGGCAAAATGAGCTGGGAGAGAGAAGAGATGTGAAGGGCACGGAGACAGAGGCAGTCTACCTCACGGGCTGTGCCACCCAAGACCTTAAGTCTGGAGGCTTGCCTTTCGGTTGTAGTTCTGGCAAGTAGGACCCCTGGCTTCTCACTCGAGAACACAGACAGCATATTCAGACTAAGGAGGTGT